>JASAND010011570.1:0-11207 GCA_030248195.1 Trissonchulus latispiculum
GCCACATCTCCAAATTTGAAACTGTCTACTGACATGAGTGGAACAGAGCAAGCATCATGTGATGAGGACAAGTTAGTACATTTTTACAGTTTCCAAAATATACGGCTTTTCTGAATAAAAATACATTCCCTCTCCCTGTAACTATGCCTGTCAACATGAAATACAATTCTCATACAATTATTTGTTACGTTTATACGTTTATCCAGTCGACCCAATACAAAATGATGAAACCATTGGTCATCAGCTTTTCTGTATCAGAAAGCATGGTCTCTCTGTTAGTTCTGCATTGGTCCTCAACATAACATGCAAATTCATATTGATTACAATGAGAAATGGGGTCTACATCTGTTTTTCATCCCACAGTGGATAGTAGAGAGAATGACTGCCATTTTGAAGTTGTTTTGTTAACGTTCCACCACAGACTTGAAAGTCTGCCTAGTAGTCCTTGTCCTCGATTGGAAAATATTTCTCTGTATCCGTGAGGTTAAAGATTTGCCTGAACCTTGCATCTTCAACGAATCCCTTGTTCCGTGACAAAAGGTGCATTATTCCCCTACTGCATGCTTCTTAATCCTTCATCGTTACCTTACACAGCACATATGGGTACTATTGACGAATTGGTTGAGTCTGTAATATACTGTGAATTCCAACTCATAAAGTTCAAACTCACCTTTTAAAGTTCTCTGTATGTCTCATTGCTCCTGTATATCTGCTTGACGTACTGTGCGTTTAGCCTTACAAGCTGCCGTCTGATTCCATTCACCACCATGGACAAAAGCCCTGTTGCAATGTCAGCAGCAAGATGCTATGTAGGTTACAGTACTTAAATCATAAACTTGTACTGATCATCTTCTCCACCAGAATGCGTTGACTATATTTCTCAGGAGCTGACAAGTCGAAAGATGGACAAACAAACCAGAATGCATTTTCATGTAATTTCAGAATGAGTTGCCTCGTGAATGCTCCTTTGAAGAGAATCTCTTTAAAAGATTGCGATTTTTACTCTGAAGTGTCATTATAATGTGGGTTTTCGGTGTATTCAGTCATGTTACTTGCAAGCGGTCTTGTTCCGGCTCCATGAAAAAGTTGGCAGTTGTTATCCTCGTGCCATCGAAAAATGTCGACGCAACGCCGATTCTAGGTTTGGCCTATTACCGAAATTTATCCGAAATTTGCAATATTTCTAAAACCAATTTACAATTTTCAGGGGTGAGCGAATTGACAGACGGCAAATATTTTCAATTCTAGCACAAGTTCAAATATTTGCATTTCTAAATTTTACGGTTTGTGGGTCATTAGAGGAAAAAAATGGTATTGGAGCACAAAAAAATTTAAAGTCAATTTCATAATATAAAGAGTACGCGCCATCACCCAAATGTATTCTTTCGGAATTATGAACGAAAAGTGGTCTCGCCGCTACAGCACTTGTTGCGAGTACTCAGCATTTTTGATGTTACCATGCGTCAAAAGTTTCAAAGTTTCGATTGTCAACCTAAAAAATGACGGCAAAGAATTCATTCCTTGCATCAGTTCGATGGTTACGGTTTGTTTGTCCACGACTTCTAGGCCAATATATTCGGCAACAAACGCCAACAGCAGTGACGTTTACTCTTCGTGACACTGAAACTATCCCACTTGCCAGTTTGCCAACAGACAGTTTAAGACGCTGATCTTTTCAACGTTGATTGAAAAGTTAAACAAGCGAAAGTTATATCGATATCCAAGTCTTCAGATTTTGTCAGATGCTAATTGCCCATTACTTGCACAAATCTGAAGACTTGGATAGTGATGCTTTCGCTTGTTTAGCGCTTCAATCAACGTTGAAAGAAAGATCAGCGTCTTAAACTAGTCTGTTCGTAACGAACGAACGAAATGGGATAGTTTCAATTAATGCACAGATCCTGCTGAGAGCGTCTGTGTTGGCGTTTGTTTTACCAGGCCTATAGTTAATTTCGAAATCGTAGTTTGTAAAGCCATGGCTCATCGGGCCAATCTGGGAAGCTGGATTCTTTACCGTCAGCCCTCATTTTAAAGGTTGACAATCAGAAAACTTTAAACTTTTGGCCTTATGGTAACATCAAAATGCTGAATGCTTCATACTAAAGCAAGTGCTTCCTGTTCAACAGCAGGATACTTTCGTTCATGTTTGTTCAAGGAGCGACTAGCACAGGTGATGGCATGCTCTTTACTATTATGAAATTGACTTAGGACACGGCCAATGCCAGTACCGCTTCGCAATGTATTACAAATTGTTCAGTAAAATTTAGAAATGCAAGTATGAGTTCGGAGCACAGTTTGTCTTTTAGAGTAGAAAATGTTCTAGAAGAGTCATCTGTCCACTGAAAATTCGTTTCCTTACAAAGAAGAGTATTGAGTGGTTTAGCTATAATTGCAAATTTCGGATAAATTTCCGGTAATAGGATGCTAAGCCTAAGAATCAACGTACGTCAGCAATATTTTTCGGCTGAGGATAGTCGGAAACAACCTTAGCTTTTCATGGGCCAGGTTTCGTTCCTTTGCAGAAACCACATGACCAAGAAAAGTTACAGAATACATTGCAAATAAATACTTTTTAGGCTGCAATTTTAAGCTATGCATTTAGCTAGAGCAAAATCCATAAGTCTTTCAAAAGTTGCAGGGGCATTCGTTAACCCGAAAGGCATACAGCTAAATTCCCAAAGCCCCATGAAAGAAAATGCAGTTTTCTCCTGGACGACGGGTCCATCTCGACTTGTCAGCATCCTGAGCAGAGGTCAAGAGTTTGCATTTCGCAATGAATCTAGTGGCCTATCAATTCGTGGGAGAAGATAGGTGTCAATTTTCGTTACTTGGTTAAGTGCCCTGTAGCCTACGCAGAATCTGTCTGCGACATCTTTTTTCTTGACGATTACAATAGGGCTTGTCCATGGTGATGTGCTAGATCGGGCAATTTTTTCGCAGCTTTTGTAAACTAAGCTAGCGAATGCATTAACAGTCTTCCTAAGACAATCTGTAAGATTTTGCTTTTCATCCGAGCTTGTGTGATTTGGTCCATTTCTATTTCGCTAAAAATGTTAGGGCTTTTCAAAGGTGGTTTTGGACTGGTTAGATCTACGGAGTATCTAATAGTGTCTGGTAGTTCGTCAATAGTACCCACTATGGTCCTAGCTTTTAGTGTAAAAGATGCTTGATGAGGATTAAGCTATCTGACGGGGATGTGCGCCTTTGTCGGTTGAACAAGCGTTCGTTCCGCAAAAGTGGTATTTTTGTCATGCAGAGAAGGTCTAGGTTCGAATAAATAACAACCGCGGTCAAGTCCGTTCCTGCTGAAAGTATTTTCAATCGAGGATAGACTACTAGATTACTAGTTGTCGAACTGCAGACGAACTTTCAAGTCTGTGGTTAGACGTTCTCATGGCTTCAAAATGGCAGTCGTTCTCCTGCTATCTATAATTGTAAGGATGAAAAACCTATAGATGTAGGCCCGATACGTGAAAGTAGGTCTCGGCCTATAGTACAATCAATATGAGAGCCCCTTACTACGGGCACTGTGTGCGTGACATGTTGGGTTCCAATGCGGAACACCACGGACCACGAACTAACAGAAGAAGACCATGCCCTGATACAGAAAAGCTGGTGTTAATGGTTTCGTCATTTTGCCAATGGTTTTCTGGATTCGACTAGATAAACGTATAAACGTAACAAATGAGCCAGTATCCATGAGAGCTTAATATTTCATGTTGTTAATGAGAACCTTAGTTACGGGAGAGGGAATATTTGCATTCGAAAGCATTATATTTTGGAAGCCAAATAATACTAGCTTGTCCCTCATCACATGATGCTTGCTCTGTTTCCGCTTCAGTGTCAGTAAATCACAGGCCGTATCGGACTGGTTTCCAGAATATAGTTCGTTCAGTTTGTGCGTTTTTAGTTCAGTTTGTTCAGGTTTGATTTCATTGTCCCTTCTGTAAAAGTGGGGTAGTTTTTGAAAAAACTACCTTCGGAAAGCGAAATAAAACACAAACATGACTATTGCCATGATTAGCAATATAACGGCTAGATTTACCAGCATATGTTTTTGGCCTTTGAGTATATCGCTCAGGGGTGAACCAGCTCCGTGAGCAGCACCTACAATTAGCTTTGCACCACCCTTACCCACTTCTACCAATAAATGCTCCTCTACCTCTCCTTCGCCAGCAATTACATTTGCTAGACCGCTACCTATTCGTCTTAACGTCGCGGCTACTGCTTTAGGATTAGTAGATAGCTGAGTCGTGTAATTAATAATAGCGTCAAGCTTAGCTTCCGCGTAATAAAGTTTTATTTCACGACTTCTGAGTCTACATATAGTAGTGACAGTGCTACTAAACAACTATGCAACAGAGAGGGAGCATCAAAGTAGATTATTTGGTTTTTTTGTATTCAAGGATGATTTGGTTGTCCTGCTGCCACAGGAGTTCAAAAGGAACTGCAGTGACATGGGCAGGCCCTGTAATAGTTCTCCATCCCGTTGTGCTTTTGTAATAGCCTGTAGCTGCATGGGCACAGGAGACCTACGGTGAGTGTGATACTAGAGCGGTGCTTCCAGATGGAGCAAATAGCAATCTCTCCTGTACAATTACCGGCAAATGTTCATAACATTTTCCACTATACAGGTGATTTCTGTGCACCATGTCAGCTACTTTGCATACAGCGATGGCTTCCCCAGCCAATGTTGCATGTATATTTGATCTGTTGAGTTAAACACCAGCACCTAGTACCGGATGATCCAACCTTAGCAACTGATGGATTAGTTTAAGTTGCCGCTGCGCCAGCGAGCACATAGTTGCCATACCTGAGCAAAGTTGTTCGATTCCTGTTCGAGGCGCTTAGTATATTAGGGTACTGCAACTGCGCATTTATAGGATCTATTTCTGTCGGCAAGTTCGATTCCTTTTCAATCGTACCTGTATGATGAAGCTGTTTATATAAAGTGGATTCTTTTTACGTCTACCGTCATGGAACGTAATTGCGACCCCTTCCCCCTAAAAGTTTTTCCAACCCCTCTCCAATAATTTCAAATTGGAGACCCAGAGTCAGCGGGACCCAACAAGACTCTTTACGGGGGGCTGTGCGCGAAGCTGGATACGCAACCTCGACTGGAGATGGTTCCAGGCCGGCCAATGTCAAGCCTCGCCAACGAAGTTTGACCTAACGTGGCCCTAACTCAGAATAGACTGCCAGATTTGGATTCAGAAAATTTAACTACCGAACTAACTAGCAACTAAGTTTTAAGGTACATTTATAGTCGCAAACGCAGACGCGTCGACGCCTCGGATTGTAACATTGCTGTTTTGGCCGTTCAAAACCAGTTGTAGCGAATTCATGCTTACGAACGCATGCAGTCGTTTACATACATACATACAGTCGTCTCATACATATGCGCGTCGACGCGAGTCTGCTTGCGTCAGGAACTGTGAATGCACCTTTAGAACTGAAAACAAAGGTCAAATGGCCTTATTATAAATTTACTAGAAAGGAGGAGTTTAAAATTATGACAATTAAAGTTTGCATCAGACTTAAAGTGAATATTGGAAGTCCAGCAGGGAGAGATTTATAGAGTAAATACAAACAAAAGGCCAAGTAGCCGTGGATGTTGTAAGTGGTACCATAAAACGTGCTTAGACGTTCCAGATTGTTTTCGAATCCCAGCTTTGGAAACTGGCAGTGTCCAACCTGCTGTTTACCCAATGTTGTATCCTGGGGTTCTACCTCTGCCGTAAGAGCTAGCAATACCTGTGCTATGGACAGTATTCTGGTCATGCTTCATCTCCATTGTCTTGAGAATAGCAGCTTCCCTGCCGATTTTGTATCCAGAACTTTCACGAAGGCATCGACTGTACTATGCGAGGTTCTTAACTACTTTCTGTCCAACCGAATCGACGAAGATAAAAGTGCATGGCTTCAGTTCTTGATGAAATCCGGAACTATGAAGTCAGGAAACGGTGTAGTCGACTGCTATGGCCCTGAATGGGACCAATTTTACCAGTGGTTTAGTTCCTTTGGCGCCGCTCGCTTGGATTCCAGCTGTAACAACGGTTTTTTGTCCTAGGCAGTTAATCACCAGAAAACTGACTCAATTCTCGGCGAATGGCGACAAAACTGATTTTCTTGGTTACTTCAGCACTCCCATTACCGCAATTTGTAAGAACACTTATCGTACTGAACCAGGGCCCGAGGTTGTCGTGCTGAAAGAGAAATGAAAGAACAAGATGGTACATTTTGTCCAGGGATCCGAACCACGAATCTTCCTTTCAGCAACTCCTTGGATATTGCCTTTTTCCGTTGGGCCAAATGTTTCACTGAAACATTTGCTAGATTATCCGGAAATCATTGAAGTAGGTGGGCATTCTCTCCTGTTTAGGGGCGTGACTTTGCATAAGGGTGGCCATTTCACGGCCATACTTACATGGAAAATGTGTGGATGTACTATGATGGCATGCTTAGAGATAACAAATGGATGCATTCCCAATTACTTTCTGTATTTAGCAGTTAAATTCCTGTTAACAATTCGTGAATTTACCGAAATTGCAAAGGATTTGTTAGTATTTCGTAACGTTTTAATGTTTCGATGTTAAAGCTATGTATGCGTAGTTGCGTCAAAGCTCTTTCTAGATAAATGCGCACACGCACACACACTCAAACATATGCTCTGCACCAAATAAGTTTAAGAATCTGTGGAATAGTAGAAAACTAAGTCAGATCTGTTGAATGGGAATATGGTAGTTACTCATTTCGAATTAAAAATGTAGTTGTCAGCTTTTGCTATTACGCAGCTATTAGTTATTCTTAAACTAATTTGATGCAGTCCATGGATAGTGTGTTCGTGCGCTATCTCTGTTTAATTCAGCTCAACCTGATTAAAAGTGATTTGAATTTGTGGCTATAAAAGTCTTAAGCTTATTAAGTAATACGTTATCAGATTAGCTTCAGGAAGAGCAAAGCAACATTATTTTGTTAGTCTATAAGGATCAGATGCTGTAAATTCTAAAAAGGCAAATGAAGAAAAGTGCTCAGTTTGAGATACGTAACAAGACAACTTTTATGGAAAGCCAATATAAGTAGAAGTTGCTGTATGGTCCTACGTGTAAAGCGGTACTGGTATTGGATCCCTGGTCCTGGTCCTGATGGTGGTAGTGGTTTTAGTCCCTTGGTCCTGGTCCTGGAGAGTAGTCCTGAGGGTGGTCGTGAAAAGTGGTCCTGGTCCTGGTTTTAGACCACTGGTCCTGGTCCTGAAAGTGCTGTTGAGGGTGGTCCTGATTTTAGACCCTTGGTCCTGGTCCTGGTCCTGAAGAGTGATCCTGGTCCTGGTCCTGGTCCTGCTTTTAGACCACACCATGAAAAAGCAACAATAGTTACACACAAGATGAGTTTTTAAACATTTTTCTTTCTTTTGGACTTTCTTCGTGACTTCTCCTACGAGGTTTCAAAATACTTTGAATCTAATTTTTGTTAATTGTATCAATCAATTGTATAAATCTTACGTTTTGCCAATTCTTTCTTATGCTTCTGAAGCATGGAATCCTTATCTGAAAAGAGATATTGAGGCCATAGAGAAGGTTCAGATGAAGTTTTGCGCAGACCTGCCTGGTTTTGGTGATAAATCTTACAGTGATTGTTGTCATATTCTGAAGTTAGACTCGCTAGAAATGCGTAGGTTAATTGCTGACCTTGCACTGGTATATAAAATTATTTATGGGTTAACTGTAATTGCTCCTACTGATTTGTTTTGTTTCTTTACTAGCAGATACGACACTAGAGGCCATCTATTTAAAATTCGACAAGCTAAATGTAATTTAAATTTGCGCAAATTTTATTTTAGTAACAGAGTCGTTGAACCATGGAATGCACTTCCTAGTACTGTAGTCGGTAGCCCAGATGTAGAAATTTTTAAAAAAAGGATTGCCGATTGTAAACCTTTGTTGTCTAAGTATTTACGTGTGTATAATTATATTCATGACCGGTAATTTTTCTACACTAATACTTGCCTAGTTTGTTGTGTTGTGGATTGTTGTCTTTTCTTTGCTGTTTAGTTTATACGTTATTTCTATGTATGTTGTAATTTTATTTCTATTATGACTGATGATTGTCCGTCGTCAATGTTCTTTCGGAAGTAAACTTTTTCTTTCTTTCTTTTTCTTTCTTAATGAATGTAGCCTTATTGATAATATGTCTGTGAAACCTCCGTTGGGTAATAGTGATCACAACGTTATTGTTTTTGATATTTTGTCAGGTAAAGAATACACACCTATTTTGAAGATTCTAAGATTTTTATGGCCAAAAGCCGATAATGCTGGCATATATAGAAACTTACAGTGTATTAATTGGGGAATGTTGTTTAATAACAAATCCGTGGAGGAAATGTGGGATATTTTTAAAAGTACTTTCTTAAATTTGATGGAAAATTTTGTTCCTACAAAGACGCTCTCTCATTCTTGCAAGAGGAAATGTAGGTACTCAAATTATGTTAAAAGAATGATGCACAATAAGTGTAAAGCATATCAAACCTATAAAGCGCGACCGTCAGAACAGCTCTTAAGAAGATACAAAAATGCTTTAAAGCAATCAAAGATCATAACTTGCAGAGAGAGTAGTTTTATTTCAGAGCCTAATACAAAGAGGTTTTTTAATTATGTGAAAAATAGTTTTAACAATCAATTCTGTTACATCATTGGTAAATAATGGTATGCAAACTACTGATAATTTTGATCTGTCGAATACTTTTAGTAAACAATTTTCCTCCGTATTTGTTTTTGGTGATGATACGTATCTAAATATGCCAGAATGTAATGTTGATGTGTTGTTAAAAGCAGGATAACGCGTCAGACTTTGACTTTGAAATTCAGTTTGCGTTTTGCATGTGAAATATAATTTAGTGTCATCACTCATCAGCATAAATCTTAATCTTGCTTAACTTCACACGACTGACCACATCATTTATATAGACCAAAAACAGTAACTGACCAAGCACACTACCTTGTGAAACACCACTGACTACCTTGAATGAGCTTGACATAACACTATTCACTTTCACTGCTTGTGTTCTATCCGACAAAAATTCCTCAATTCAAGATAGGAACTTTGGATGAACTCTGTATTTTCTTAAGGTTTCCCTTTGGTCACATAAAGTTTGCACCATTATTACTCATTCATTACTTGGAGTTAAGAAGCCGTTTATATATCAAAATGCAGCTTGACATTTTCTCTTTTTAATGCATACCATGAAACTATTGTTGCTTTTCTAAAATATTTTAAACACATTTTAGAAGAAGGATAATTTTCCAGATTTTTTGCAGACTCAAGTAAATTTTTTCGCGAGACATCGGTTATATCATTCGATACCTCCATCAAATAGCCGGGGGCGATTTTTTATTTATTGTGGAATCGTTCTTCGTTATAGAGAAATAAGCTGAAATGTGTGCGTAACCTGTATTTTGCCTACTTTTTCCAAATTTGTCAAGCGATTACTTCAGCTAGAAAACAGCAATCGGGGCAACTAAAAAATCGTCCCTGGATATATGTGTGCAGAACACACTTGTTCAGTTGCAGCCCTCCAGCTTGCATGGTGAATGCTCCACAATGTTTGGAAATATTGGTCCTGTTTTTGCAAAGACTACATTTTTTATGATAGCAGCCTACGGGGTAGCAGTTGGAAGAGGATCATGCGTCGGATAATTTGTCCCTGTGAGACCTTCAGCTCGACGCCGTTAGTTTGATTTTACGGCTTGCGTAGTTCAAGAAATGTTGGATTATTTGATTTCTGCAAAAATGACAAGTTTTCGACGCCAAAACAAGAAAATCGGTTATATCTCACGGTAGAAAAAAGCTAGAACGTTGCTTTAAAAGGCAAAAATGTGAAGCTCAATGAGATCTTTCGAATGAATATAGTCATAACTGTATAGCAGCTGCCAAACGTTCAACAATTTGGAAAAACCACTCTCGAATTTTTTAATCGGGATTGCGCGGAGGGTGTTGCAACGCTAAAAGAACTTAATTCAGAAAGTTTCATCAAATTTCATCTTGATTTACGCCGCCAAATAACAATATGTGCCCAAAACGAATCGCCACCTTAACTGAGCACGAATAAGTACTCTGCACTTTATCCAGTAATGTTTTCGTTTGACTTTATGACTTTTGTTTCTTGTTTTGGATGCACGTAAAGCCCAGTTCATACCTCTGTCCGTTTGTCCGTTTCTGGTTGTCCGTTTGTCCGCTCACATACTGGTTCATACCTTTCAGTTTTTCCGTTTGTCCGCTTGTCCGTTTGTCCGTTTGGACTTAGAATTTGGACCTCAGAAATTTCGAAAAATGGCCAAAAAATGCAAAATTTTCTGTAATTCAGCCCTTTTCTCATCAAAATAAGGCTTGTTTTTAACGTCTTAGGCGTTTTTGTACCGTTTTAAAGCAATTTTAGGTCAAAATGTTAGGAAAATTTTTCAAAAAATGACCATTTTTCGGCCAAATTTAGCTAACTTTTTGGGTCCAAAATGGTTGGGAGGTATCGGGGGAATAGTTTCCCCGGAAATTTTGGTTGGGGAGCATAGCTGAACCAGGCTACAGTTTACCCCCTGTGAGACCCCCCCCCCCCACGGAGAGGCCAGACCCCCCACCCCCCATACCCGACCTCGACTACTCCCCCCCCCCCAAGCCGAGCTCAGACCCCCCTCCCCTCCTAAAATGGGGTCCAAACAAGAGAAAAAATGCTAAATTTTTGCAATTTTTCAAAAATTCTTTGAAAAAATTGTCTAGAAACAGTTAAAAACGCTAAGAAATAGGTTTTAAAACGCAATACGAGTGGTTTTTTATTAGATTTTTGTTGAAAATAGTCGATTTTATGTCCAAAAAGGGCCATTTTTAGCTGAAAAAAAGTTGGGTACAGTTTGGGTACAGTTTTTTTTGAAAATTTCCGATTTTTGAGACCCCCCAAGCCAGATTTGGACTTTTTACTCCCCCCCCCCCAAACCCAAACAGGTGGTACACCTATGTTGGGGGGGCAAACTTCGAAAATTTGGATGTCGACCCCCGAAATGTGATGGGGAGTACCCCCCCCCGAACCCACCCCCCTCCGTAAAATTCGGACCTCAAAAAATGGTCTAAAAACGCAATATTTTCTAGCAATACGTAACTGAACGAAGTATACGAGAGAAAAAAAAAAAAAAAAAAAAAAAAAAAAAAAAAAAAAAAAAAAA
>JASAND010011571.1:0-47571 GCA_030248195.1 Trissonchulus latispiculum
TAGTCAACATTAACACGTTCGCGGCATTGTCACCCACCGGTGGGTGACAACAGGTTCCTGTTGTACGCATGTCACCCACCGGTGGGTGACAACATACATGGCAAGATATGTTAAAGTTATTCAGTATGCATAATAGAAGCAACCTAAATTACAGCCCTATGCGTACCAGTGGACCCATCTAATTTAATTTATATCAACAAATAAGTAGTATAAGGGTTGAAAAGGTAGCAACTAATACAGTTTAGTCGGACTCTCATAATCTTTGTTGGCTCGCTCATCAGCTAGTTATTGTCCCCATGCCGGCTGTTGAAACAGTCCAAACATGAACTAGGCTGATATGGGCAGTCGGCACAATATGTTTTCACGTCCACATTGCTTTTTCTGGCTGGGTGGCGGTCAGTCTCCTGCGAAATTCGACTGTAGCACATAGAACATTGACTTCGAACTTTTCTTGACGGCCCAAAAATAAGAATAAGAACAAATTTGTCAATTTGGCGGGTTTTTTTTGCTTTTTACAACAGGATACCTTTGCCAGCTTCACCTTCACCTACACGTTTTTTCGCATTTGGGGTTCCATCTCTGGCATCTGCGTACACCACCAAAGAGTCGTCATGATCTGGACAAGTCGTTATCATCAACACATCTCTACTAGTGTTGTTGCCCGGCCGGTATTTCGACCCGGCCGGCCGGCCGGTTGATGCAAACCAGGTGGTCGGCCCGCTGCAACAACTCCTGGTAACGTATAACAGATAATATCACATATTATCCTGGTTCAAAAGACTGGCTGCCTGGGTGGCCGCTGACGGCCGGCCGGATCTTCGCTAGCGGCCGGCGGGCCGACTGGCAGGCCAGTTTGGCCCCACTCTGGGCTGGTGGCGGGGCGCCGCCAGCAGGTTTGACACCGGCCGGCCAAAAACTCTAATCTCTACGATCTTTCCATCTTAGCATCTTAGCGGCAGTTTTATAAGTCATCACAGTTCTATTTGTAGCATTTACAGGTGTCATCCACCGGTGGGTGACATTGCGTGACAAAACAAAATTTGATCAGCAAACATTGTCACCCACCGGTGGGTGACACTGCAAAATGCAGTCAAATTGCAGGGAAACAGCCAAGGAAAGTGTAGAACAATCAAAAACTTAAATTATCCATGGTAAGCCAGAGATCTCTGCTTTGCGTGAGGCAAAGTTTTGTCAAAATCCTCTATGCCGCGAACGTGTTAACAAATTATTACTAACTAATTAGTTAATTACTAATTAGTTGACCGAAGTTAGTTCAACACATGCTCTTTACGTTGACATAAAACTTATCACATAAAGTTTTCCCAATCTTACGTAATTGGAGACATAAAATTAAAATCACCCATTTTCAGCCAATTTTCATAGTCAACTTTAACCAATTATTACTAACTAATTAGTCAACCAATAATTACCAAGAGCTGACCGAAGTTAGTTCAACACATGCTCTTTACGTTGACACCAAAATTAGTGTGATAAGTGTTGCCAATATTACGTAATTAGAGACATAAAATTTTCATTTTCAACCAATGTTTACGTCTTTAATTTCATTGAGACAGGTGCAATCAAACTAGGTAAGGCGAATTGGTAAGCTTTGGGAGACAGGTTAAAGTCCTCAGTATGCTAAAGATATGCTAACACTAGAAGGCAGCTAGCAGGGAGAAAGACTTTTGACAGGTTCGCGTCCTCAGTATGCTAAAGATATGCTAACACTAGAAGGCAGCTAGCAGGGGAAGAAAATTTTAAACAAGCAGGGAGAAAGGCTTTTGACAGCTTCGAGTCCTCAGTATGCTAAAGATATGCTAACACTAGAAGGCAGCTAATAGAGAGAAAGACTTTTGACAGCTTCGAGTCCTCAGTATGCTAAAGATATGCTAACACTAGCAGGCAGCTAGCAGGGAGAGAAAATTTTAAACAAGCAGGGAGAAAGACTTTTGACAGCTTCGAGTCCTCAGTATGCTAAAGATATGCTAACACTAGCAGGCAGCTAGCAGGGAGAAAATGTTAAATGAAGATATTTAAAGAGTATTCTGAAGTACGTAACTAACAATCTTGTCTTCTTTAAGTGTTTGTTTCCCTCCTTCCGTTTCAAGGTTAATACAAAGGTCCAGATGTCATATATAAGGAAATGCAGGAAAAGAAAATTTTAGTTGATAAGGGAAGAAAAGATTATTTTTGGTCTATACGATGCTGAGATAGATAGGTAAGAATCTATTGGCAAACAGGCAGGTAAATAAAAAGTTTGAAAAAAAGTTTGAAAATGTTACTTCGTATTACTTAATTAGGCCGTTAATTAATAAACACTAATTAGGCAGGTAAACAAAAAGGATAAGTACATAGGTAAAGTTAAATACGTAGACAAATACGTAAGTAAAGTAATATAGTCCAATAACACTGTGTTAAAAATTTAGTACAATGTTACAAAGCTAAGCTAAGCTAGAGGGAAAATTGGCCAATAATGACCTTGAAAGACATCTGCACCCGATGATTAATGACCTTACCTGTATGATTAATGACCCAAAGTGAATCCAAAGATACACCTGTACAAACTGCGGTCATTTCATCTCTCCTATACTACTGATTTCAATAAGTAATGTAGTTTTTAATTTTCTAAAACGACGCCTTCTAAACAGCAACAACCAACAACGACTTGATTTTATATGTGCAAACACGTCTATTCATTTTTAATACAAGTGTAGCAGATCTGGAGGCGTGGTTACAATTGCAGAGAGTTCTGAGCTGGCAGTGGAAGGTTAGGGCTGGGTTCGCACCCGACACCCGCAACAGTTCCGGTGAAGTTGAGTTGCTAGGCTGGGTTTGCACCCGACACCTGCGCCCTGTTGCAGTAGATCGTTAAGCGAAGGTCCTTGAACGAAACAGCACAAGATTTGTTTTCTTGTTGACTTCATTACTAGTACTCAGCAAATGCACCGCAAACAAAACCAAGTTAGGGCCAACTTTCACAAACAGCAACGGCTTATATTCACTGCAATGGTCCCGCCTCTTTAGGGTTTACTGCAATTCTTAGAAGGCAGCCTACTCACTTTTTTGAGTTTCTAAGTTTCGTTATTCCAAAACCAAGGCACAAAGACGTCAGCAGCGAGCGGCTTCTTTTCAAGTCACTGTAACTTTTCATGTTTTACTTCCAATTTTGGCGGAGCAGGAAATATAAAAACTTCTAACAAAAAGGCCCCTAGAAGGGCCAATATCTCGCAGCAGAACTTAACACTATTAAAATATGATGTCGTAATGCAGAGATGATATCTCCGCTTGATTTCTGAATAGAGTTTTGGTTATCGCCTGAGTTAAAAGTTGAAACCCCCACTTGGTTCTACCTGTGCTCGTTTATGTCTGCACTTTTTGAACCGTCTATCTAACCTTTACCTTAATAGCCAATATTTTTACTCTAATATTCAGTTAAAATTATTTGTACATACAAATTTTTGAAGCAATATGTTTTAAGTCAAAATCTGATGAAATGCATTTTAATATATGCCTATAATTTCAGTAAACACGAAGAAAAAAGCTGCAACAGCAAAATATTTTTATTTAGTCCAATCTTTCAAATTACGTGACATTTAGCGGTTATTGCCGTAGATACTTTTCGTTGCTGCTGAACTCGACCAGTAACAAGCACAGTTTTCTAATAAAAGTCTTTGTAGTTTCAGAGTATATATAATTACGTTTTTTAAAAGTTTCCGTTGCCGTTGGCCTACCAATTGGCCATTGGCTGTTTGTTGCCCGTAGGTCGGTTGCCCGTATCGTTATCCTAGTTTATTGATTTACACATCTACACTTGCAGAGGGTTTTCTTTTGTGCTCTTTCTACGGTTTACGTTATGTTAAGAGTTTGCAAGTAAAGATAATGTGCGGAAGGGTAAACGGAATACTCGCTAAGTAATAAGATTTCAAAGAACGACTTGACCCATTTATCACAACTATTCAATAGTACTGGGCCCCTGGGTGTTCGCCGGTTCGACCGACTGCCGGCCAACGCCAGGCGTCGGCTAGGACGTTGGCCGTCATCCGACGATTTGTCGGACCATTGGCTCCAAATCTATTTAAAGTAAAGAAAAACAGCAAAATTTTAGCATTATTTCGGGGTTTGCAACGAAAATTCCAATCTGGGCTTCTTGCGTACTGCGGCCGCCCGTTGGCCGCTCATGCGTCGTTGGCCGTTGGCTGTTGGCCGGCAATTGGCCGTTGGCCGGCCAACGACCAAAGTCCGGCCAAGCCAATTATCTTGGCCGACGAAAAATCCGGCCAACGCCCAGCACCAGTGCATGGTAGCCGAGGCCGAGGTGTAAAAATTTGAACTGATGAAAATTATTTGCTGACTTAATTTCCACGTTGAACTAAATTTATGGCAATTAGCTATAAATTCTTGCTAGCCTATAAAGCTATAAAGGTTGTTACATTGTTGATCAGTTCGGGGCGCGGCCCAGTTTTGAGACTGATTTAAGGGGGGGGCTACGAACGGGTTGGCACGACATCGTCGGAGAGAGCTACTTTTTCGCCTATTGTTAGCCAACATATCAAAGTAAAAAAGTTTAGGGTGGGCAACAATATATCTCATATACACCGTTTTTGGCAGGACGCCAAAGTACAAATTTTAGTTCGAAAAATGGGTTTTTTCAAAAAGCTTTTTTCAGCTCTGGTGAATTATCGGCTTTACCGATCTTGTCACTTTTTACCACAAATGTTTACTGTTACAAGTACTAAATATTAAAAGTATTCCGGCTTTCGAGCGTCGCTTCCTTCTTCAGCAATAACAGGTCAAAGTTTGAAATTTGGCAAAAAGTTGCGAGGTGACCGTGCGCCGTTTTCGATCTAATAAAATTGGCAGCCCCTAGCCTAGCCCAGCTTTTTACCAATTATATATTAGGCTCTAATTGGGGCAAACTGTGGGTAAGTTTCGAGGGTTTTGGTTTTCTGGTTAGTGTGCTAGCAAAGTTTTCGTTAAGAAATAACCCTTATTTTTAGGCTTGAAAAGCTAAGCGCAGTAAAAATGGGGTCAAAAAATTTTTTGTCTCGATTTTGCCGAAAAGGTGCTTATAGGGGTTATTTGACCTGCTGAATCCGAATATGAAATCGGTTTTTCGATATTACGCTTCCTTCGTGCAGTATGCGCTTACAACTGTATTAAAGCTTTTTGGAGCGATCGCCATCCATACTTCGAGAAATCAATCTAGCATTTCTAAGCTTTGGAGCGATGTTTAGTGATCTAGCTCTCTGCACATCTTGGTACACTCACTGGCCTATTATGCGCAAAGTTTCAGCCGATTCTGCCACAGTAATTTGGAATAATTAACTCACATCTTCGAAATGGCACCAAATAACAGCGACAATATCGATAATGTAATCTAGCACTGTGAACGCAGGGATTAACGAAATCACGTCATTTTCACACAACTTAAGCCAGATACTTGGAGTATTAATTGGAGCAAAGTTGGATTCATTTGGTAAACCACAGCTCATTAGACGTTAGTTAACCTGCACCCGTATAGACCTACAACACCCAATTTTTCGCACTTTGAATGTATCTCACAGAAAAGTATACATTGATCTAAGGAATATTTTATACGATATCAAAGCACTATATGTCAGAACTATTTCTGGATAATTTGGGTACCGTACCTTGCGCATAGCGATCAGGGCGAGGCCAAGTTTGTGTACGTGTCATGTCGAGCTTTGGACCGACAGCACCAACTTCTGATGGCTCCACAGGACGCTACGCTGCATGGAATTCTTTCAAACTTTAAACTATTTTACACTAAACCTGATACTATTATGTGGCAAAAGACTAGCTAGCGTTTCCACTTTTAGTGTTATTCGTAGCCCCCCCCTTAAGGTGCTGGTATCGCTTTGTGTAAATTTGACCCTACAAGCTTCAATTCTTCATGAAAGTGGATGAAACTTTCCAAGTACATTATTTTCGTGCTCTTTAACATTCTGGGACCAGTCCCGGATTTTTAGGTGAGAAGATAAGAAAGTTTTGGTTTTTGCCATTATTCTCTCAGTACGTAGTCGCTACACCGGATTGGTTGTTATGGCTGGAAAGAGCGCACAAAAATGAACATTTTTGCTTTTACAACCTTTGAGCTATCTCTGGTGGTTAAGGCAGTATAAGCCAAAAACGATTTTTGGGGTCAAAAGATGGCCATTTTTGAAGAAATCAGTTTTTTCAAAATTACTGCCAAATTCTGCAGTCAATTTTGACTTACCTATACTCAATCGATGCATGGTCCAATTGCACATTTTATCAATGTCTATTCGCTGGAGGTCGTTGCTTTAAGCTAGAGAATTCGCCGAAAAACCATTTTAGCAAAACTGCGATTATTTTGTTTTGAACATCGATTTCTCAAAAACTACCCAATGGATTCGCGTGATTTTTGGCAGAATGAAAATTCGCACTACTGCGGAGGGACATTTTTCTTGGTTTGAGCTAAAACGTCTCCACTTGCGAGAAAACTGAATACAAAGTTGCGAAATTTCGTGTCATCGCACATTTGCTGGATTTTCTGAAGTATTGAGACTTGTTGAGCCAAATCCAAAAAAATGTCCCTCGGCCCACATGTCCTTCAAATCATGGCACAAGAAAAAATTTTGGCTGATTCTACAGTTTTGAGAAATCGATGTTCAAAAATTTTTGGTCTATATTCAGTCTGTCAGAAGTCAGTGTGCCAGCAAATTTTTGCTAAGTTTTTGCTAGTTTTGCTAGTTTCCTAAGCCCATGTGAAAGTGCAGATTATAAGCTTTAAAACAATGTATAAAACTCTTTCCAACTCCCAAAATTGCGAAAGTTATAGCGTTTTGAAAAATCACCACAAAAGCACTGCACAAAAGGATACCAGCACCTTAAGTTCATCTGATGCGGACTATATCGGCCCTGATTTTTGCTGACAAATAGTATATATTAACAGTTTAGTTGACCGCTATTGTAAATGTTGTCAAGAGGTGTTATGAATTGGCAGAGTGCTTGTTTTGTATGCCCAAAGTTTCAAGACCAAATTGTTCCAATGGATTGTTCCGTTTTCAGTCATGTACTAGTAAATCAACTGAAATGAAAATTGCTGTAACTTGTTTAAACTGCTGATACTTTTTCTTTGCTGCTGGACTCTACCAGTATAAAGTTTAACTGACAGAAGATAATTGCAGACTAATTTGCATATTGTGGCAAAATGATATGGCAAGGCGATCAGCTAGATTCAGATTTACAACCGAAGGGGGCCTTGGTGAAAATATTTCAGGCAGCTGTTTGCAATTTTAAGAAATTAATATTTGTAATGAACTGAGTTGGATCGAAATAGAAGACGTGACTAATTTAACTTGATTTCGAAAGTGGGGTCGTTTAGGTTAGAAGTTCACTTACACGGAAGGTTAGCGCGTTTGCCTAGACAGACAAACTTATGTACCAGATTCCCGAAAGGTGGTTTACCAAAATCGGGAATCTCTACAGCCAACCTTTTAGGGGTGCTAATGTGAGTTCGTTTGGGTAAAGTGGGCTAGGCTCTATCCAATCGCACCTAGAGTATGGATAGGATCGCTTTGACGCGACAGGTCAAAACTAGGATCAGACTGTTGGTCTTCAACTCTAGATTCAGATCCAACCTACTTGGATCTGAGCAATTTACCTTTATTATCCCTGGGAGATCTCACCTGGATCTCTTTTCAGCAGCTGAAATGTAGACTACGATTTGCACGCAACACAATTAATTTATTGACTAAGAACAGTATGATTATAATTAAGGATAACAGATCGGTTTCACTATAGTTAAGAACAATAGTAAAGATTACAATATTCAAAAGGGCACAGGTTACTCAATTTACCAGAGTTGCCAGCCCTTGGTTGGGGAGAGTTATTTTAAGGGACGAGAGATTACCGAGTTATAACTTGGCTAAATTAAGGTTTGACCGGTTGATAGTCACTTGAGACTAATTATTAGTCCTCTTCTTCAGGTATTATGACTGGGCACGTTAGGTGTGTTGCGTGACGTGTGTTTAAACTCAAGTCTACTCTCTATTCGTCTTTTACAACCAGTAAACTACAAAAACAGCTTCAATGTAACAAATAATTAACTAAGATTAATAGGGTGTCGGCTTTACACAATTCCGGTCTATGGAGTTGGGTGATCCCGTCAAGCTACACCTGCAGCCTCACGAGTGGTTTCGGACGGTTGGACTGAAGAACAATACAGGGGACGGTCTGGGCGGGTGTTACCAGGAGAAGGCTGTAAATATTGTTATTAGGTAAAATTAAATGACTAATTTTAATTGTTGCTTCGTTAGGACTTCCTCTGATGATTTCTTCCGATAAAATCTATCTGTGGCCTAAGCCAGAGACAACAGGGGAGCCTGAGCTCCCAGACAGCTAACGATCAAGATGACAGCGTAATACATTTTGAATAAATTCTTGAAATGATTTTGAAGTACCAAAAAGTTCGATAACAGTAACAGGCAAGGGTCAGTTTAGTTTTCCCAAATGATCAGGTTCACGGAGGCTATTGTCTCTGCCCTAGACTACAATCTATATAGGACTCCAATTCCCAAGTACCTTCGTCAATTCGAACTGTCTTCAACTGGGCAAATCTGCTAATCACTTAATAATATCAATCTCTGTTCACTGGATACTGGTTCAATCGTACAGAAGCTCTCCGGATCAGGTTCCACAGACTACGGATCAGAGCAGGATGTTGGCCTCTCGAAGAACCTGAATCAAATGGGTTAAAACCCATTAGTTCAGAATACAAGTGCGGGAATCAAACCCAGCAACTATTACTCACTTATAAGGCTTTGAGAGACGAAATTTAGAACTTTAGTAAATTCTGATTGAGATTTTGTTGAAAAACCCGAAATAACACTCTTCAACCGCCTTAGCGGTGTGAATTATTTCGGTCAGTCTAAGCGTATTTTCATCTGAAATTATGAAAGTGTATTGCTAACTTCATGATAAATTTATATTTCGTCATTTTCAATTGAATTTCTAAAATGTAAGGCTAAATTCATGAACGGTCAAACTAAATTATTTTCAAATCATTACTCCTGTGTATAGGCCCACGGTCGGACTAGCTAATACACACAATCATTCAAAATTCAAGCGCGCAGTCAGTTGGTTGTTATTCTCGGTACAGGCGGGCGGCTCTTTTCTGCACATTAGTTACGCCCTATTAATTTTGGGAGTTTAGGCGCCATTCTTGTTCCCCCTTGTCTGGGCGGGGGCTTTGTGTTCAAAGGTTTGTGAGTTGTTTAGTGTATTTTAAAACATTGTTCTGGTGCCTTTGTCTTACTTGTCTTTTTCTTTTGAAATTTATATTGGAATTATAATAATTTGGTGTAACTTTGAGTCGGAAAGTAAAACTCGCTTTTTTATTAAAATAAACTTGTATTTTTGATTAAGTCGTCCTTTCTTTACTGTAGGCTAGGGTAATTAGGACGGTAGGAGTCTGACTTGCACACACTCTGTCGAATCGTTGCAATCTTCTAATTTTCCAGAAATTCGCTTGTCGGGGGTCACGCTCTCAGAGCGTACTTTCTACAAGTTTATTTCTGTGATTTAAATTCGTTTGTTCAGAGATAGTATAGTCTAAATCTCTACAGCGGGATAACACGTGATCAGTTATGCGTTTTTAGCTTGCTATAGATAAAATTTCACCGAATATAAGATTTTGGGCGATTTCTTGCATGGGAATGCAAGAAATCGCTGATTCAACATATATTCATTTATGGTCATATTCGGTCTGCACATAATTAGGTTTGAGACGTAAGATTTGTGACAGGAAAGCACCTGTTTCCTGTATAACAAGTTTACAAAGGTAGAAACGCATATTTACAAAATCATTCCTTTTTTACTCATTAGAAGATGGTTTCGTCGTATACCTCAATTCTTACGTAATTACGCAGTAGTAATATTCTAACTAACTACTATTTATGTGATTTTAGGTTTATTTGATGCTTACGTAACGATATTCACCGTGTATGCCATTAAATCTCATAGTTGTTTGTTTGCATTGATTAAAAGTATGATTTGATGTTTATAGCCCGACTTGGCTAGGATTTTCGATAGAAAACGTTTACCCTTTTGGAGTTACTTGTCAATATAAAAGTTTGAGCTGCAGAGACGAGATACTTTATAAAAATACAAATCCTAACCAATTTAGTTACCCCGTTAGCGAGGACGAGTGAGGGCAAAGATAACAACTTTGGCATAATTCTTGCAATTTGATTAAAACTGACTTAACTAATTTATATTACACATTTTGGAACAGAATTTGGCTTTAAACAGGTGAAATGGACCAGCACGAAGTCCTTTATCTGCGATTCGTCCACTCCCTTCTTGCGGGCATACCTACGTGGACGAATCGAGGACCACCTGGTAGTATCAACTTATCCTGGGGGTCCCCGTGACCCTGGACCACGTTAGCTACCTAATTTGCATATTACCCTAATACTGAAGTAAGTACTCATTCACACCACTTTCCTGCCTAATACAGGAATCCTAAAGTAAACTTCACGAAGATTGGTCTCATGCACCTGATGAGAACCGGTGAGCTACCACATATCAAGATAATCCAGTACAACTGACATTTCGGACTGCTTAAAATACTATCTTTAATTAATGTAAAGCTTATTGCAATCTGCAACTTGACAATTATTGGTGGAGCATACTACAGCTTGTTGAGTTTTGGAATTCCCTGGATTATCCTAATATTGCTAATTACATTATTAATAATCATTCACTCAACTAACATACATACAGATTTGACAATTCTCACAACCCCTATCGTACAAGGGGAGTTTCCGTGAGTTGCCACCACAATTATACAAAAACACTCATTCTACATGCATGCAAATCATGACATTCTACAACCATTCAGCCAAACATCCTTGAAACTCGGTTAATTTCGGAACCTCACGCTCCATGAGGAGTTTACCCGAATAACCACCTTAGGTACCTTTTGGGGACACATTCACATCTAAGTTTTGTAACACATTCACACTTCAGTCTTGCAAAACATTCATACCTCAATCATACAAAACATTCACACTTCAATTGTACAAAACACTCATATTAATAATTATCTAGCTAATTAGACTAACTAATAAACTAAACTTAGACTCATATGTGTAATAAGTTTGCAAACTTTGAACTTTGTTGTGCGCGAATTTTACGGCTTTTGCAATTCCTTAGGATTGCTTATAAAAGAAATTTTATGAAAGACTTAAACTTCACAAGTTTGGGAAAAAGATATAACTTAAATTTTGATGAAAGCCAGTGAGTAATAATTGCTAAGCAATTATTACTAACAACAAAGAACGGTCAGATAAACTAAATACACAAGTAATTAAAACTACGAAAAATGAGGAAGTCGGCCATTCCTCTTGAACGACTGCTTGATAATTAATTAAATTAAAAGCAAAACGACTCATGTTTCAAGAATTGGCTTTTAAAACACCCTATAATTTTAATACCTAATGATTTTAATGCCGACCTAACGCTGAAATAAAACATAATACAGACTATGGAAGTTTTACGACATTACAGGGCTTTTTGTGAAAACATGGCCGGCAACTCCTAGTTGCCGGCTGTGGGGAAATAATTCTTCTAACTAGCTTACTACTTTTCAGAGCCGTAATTAAGGGGCTCTCTAACTCAGAATTAGGAGTTTGGGGTCCCACTCATAATCCCATGAAAACTACAAAAAATAACCCAAAAGTGACAAATAAAGAGAATAATTTGGCCATAAAGGCCTACTAGCCTTTAGGCCAAAAGGCCGTGGCTTGGTAAACGAAAAAGAATTAAAACGAGAAAAGTAAAAGAAGGGAAAAGTGGGCACGCTTCAATACCTCCATCGCACAGGAGGGGTTTACATGAGCTGCCCTTGATTTTTTGAATTAATTAAATAATAAAATAAAAATGAAATAAAACTGGCACGGAGGCCCAACATGCTATGGAAATAAAAAGGGTGGCCTTAGGCCCAAAATATTACTATAAAATCGGGGCTCGCTGGCCCAAAAATTCCGTAAAAGCTGGCCATGAAGGCCCCAAAATACCATATAAAAAAATAAGGCCCAAAGGCCGAAAAACGCAATATAAAAGTTTGGCCAAAGGCCACTATAAAAATCCCTAAATTTTTGTCCTAGGCAGTAATTTCTTGAGCCGGGCATAAGAAACCCATAGGCTCCTCAAGTTGTAATGTCCGTGCTTTTCTGCTCAACCCTTTTCTGGCCAGTGTGGGCCAGAAAAGTCCTATCTGCGTCCTAAAGGGGAGGTGTGTACTGCTATATTCCCGTACCACACCTGTGGTCCGAGAAGCAATACACACCGGGGTGGGGACTCAAACAGCGACCGCTCTCGGTCGAAACTAAACGGACACTGAAGAACTTAAAATTTTGGGGACCGAGCTGACAGTTTTGCTGACAGCTCGGTGACAGGTCATTAGCGAACTGGGGTGGAATTTCTCTTTTATTTTAGCTTAAAGCTTCTAGAAAGTTCTAGAACTTTCTAGAAGCTTGCTATCTTTTGCACAGGGCCTGCAGCGGCTGGTTGAGCCAGCTGGGCCATTAAGGACCAAAATTAATGAGATTTGGAAATTATTGCCCTCCAACTGACCCTTTTTTGTTGGATTTTGGGTGCTGAAATTCTGCAAAACTTTGCGAAACTTTGGTTAACATGTAAACGTAACCAAAGGGGAAATATTGCAAACTTTAACTTTTGTTTCCAACTTTTACCAAAAATTCATTTCTTACGTAATAATCACCTAATTAACATAAAATAAGCCAAACTAACACTAATTAACATTATTAATAACAGTTTAGGGCCTTAGAACATCATAAAACACAAAATTATTGCAATTTACGTACTTACGTACTTGTTACTTTCAATTTCTTACGTACGGCATAGTTATACACTTTTGTGGCTAAACCATCTTCTAATTTTTGTTATTAAACAATAGAAAATGCGTTTAGACGCTGCGAATAAAGATTAATGCATTCTTTTCAGCTGGAGATGTCGAATTCTTTCCATGATAGTTATACATTTCGCTTTTACACCAACACTGGAATTCCTGGATTTTTATGATTCTTTTGTTCTCAATAACTTCTGGCAATGGAAGAGGAGAGTGACCGCACCCGGGCCACTGAGGGAAAAGACACCTGTCCTTTCAGAAAAGGGGAATCTTGGAGTTGACCTTATTATTTTCATTATAATTACCTTAAGTATAATAGATCATTATTTTGGGCTAGTTAATCCTAACTAAGCTTGTAAGTGCTATTCTCTTGTGTTAGCAATAGGATAATTCTAAGCTTTTCCTCTCATAATGTTTATAAAAGGCTCATTTGGGACTGGCAACTCTGATTTTGACAATCATACAAATACAATTAATTATGGCTTGGACACAGCATCAAAGCTAAAACTTAACATAAACAAGATCTTTAGGTTCCGTTTTCAGTAGAGACTTCTTTTGGGACGATAACCAATTAGAAACTAACTTTTTAGCCACTTTTGAGCACAAGATCTAAGTCATTCCATTACAACCTCCACAAGAAAAATGGGTGGGATTTCTACTAGGGGGAATAAACCAAAACGTTAACTCATTTCCTTCATAACGTCATCAATCATACATCATAACAATTAGCTATCACTTCTAATCCATAGTTACTAACAATTATTCCGTATAACAATTCTTCTATTAATCAAGATCAAGACCAATAAAGAGTATTCTATAAGTGCTGCGTTTCGTGCTCGACGTATATCCTAGTTCATATCATTATTCCTTTTGCAGACTATTCATACCTTTATATACTTGCCTTCTAGGGCTTACTAATTACACTCGTCTATTATGTTTGCTCCACACATTAAATTATTACTTCTTCCTTTTCTTTCTCTTGTAGGTGGGGTCGATCTACTATGGATCCGTTCCGCAACCACCATAACCTTCAAAACGTAAACTAATCTTGCATATTCTTTTCAGGTGGGGTCGATCTACTATGGATCCGTTCCGCAACCACCATAACCTCTGAAACATAAAACTAATTTGCATATTCTTTTCAGGTGGGGTCGATCTGCTATGGATCCATTCCGCAACCACCATAACCTTCAAAACGTAAACTAATCTTGCATATTCTTATTCAGTTCAATTTAAGCTGAACGCACCTGGTTCAGTGTCAGCAGGAGTTTGGGTTCATAAGCGCACCTGGCTTATAGTTCAGCATGGGGAATTGCATAAGCACACCTGGCTTATATTACACCATTTATTAGGGGTCGGCCTTCGATGGGCCAGTGCCTCCCTAATCTCGTCTCCTTCTCTAGATATTAATATAAAAACTAAAATATTGGTTATCCATTTACTGTTCCCGTCTCACGTTATTATAATTCGTTGCAGCATTACAAAAAATCATATCCTCATTCAGTACAAGATTCGCATTCTTATCAACCGTCACGGCATAAAAGTAGACCACGGGACTATCTCAAAACGATTCTTCATCAAAATTCCTCATTCTTTTAACTCATCAGCTTTTACATTAGGGGATAACCAATAGGATACAATACAGATATACAATTACAGACATACAACTAATATTTCCGGTTAACACATTAAAGTTTAATACTACTCGTCTAAGCTTTTGTTATTAGTCGCGAAACAAACATTGAACTCCTTCGTTATAACGTTCTCGAATATTAGTAACTACACTGTCAGAAAGTACTCCAATTCCTTTTTGGACTGTCACAAGCACATAACATTCAATACAATCAAATAATACATCAGATACTTATTACAAACATTCCGATAATCTGTACAGCAGTACAACTAAAACATCATCAATACTGATATAATACAACAGAATAGCATGACATATAAAATTACTGAATAACCTATCCAACAAACACAACTTAACAGACTAACTATCATTCCGGATGAAATGCAAACAGCTAAGTTTCTGAACTCGAAAATGCTAGACACGTTACCACCGTCATTTGGATTTTATAACATTCCCTTTTTAGCCAACCTTCTCCCTATTCACACAATACTCACACAAGATTCCAAATATTACAATTACACTTATAAATCCAAACAAGATCATAAGGATCAGCATAATAAAATACAATTAGCTATGCTTTACAAGACTACCGCAATTATTTTTAAATCTTTCGTTATGGTTACGAAACTTTCTGTACAAATGTTCTCACACTATTTTTTGGTTCTTTATAAATTATTAGATACCCAATTATCTAATTACTTACAAAACTTCACAGTTACAACATATACAACAAAAGTACACATCACTATTTTTTGTTTTATTTGCATATCGAATTTTTTTTGTATTTTTTACAAAATGTTACTTTTTATGATGTTTTTTGAGCATTTTTAACTGCAATCCTTTATTATGCACTTAAGTCTAACTGCTCCAACGAGGGGGAGTGTAGTCTTCCTCCTCATAATAGAAGGGCTCAGGGGATTCTGTGAGCCAGCGCAAATAATCTTCCATCTGTTCCTCCAAGGTGGGAGGATCACAGTCAGCGCAGGCACAAGGGAGTGTGTCAGGCGGAGGGTTGGCCGGTTCAGGTTCTCTCTCTGGCTCATTGGCTCTGCAAAGAAGCCGCAGCTCCTCAAGCTGACGCCAGTATTCTCTGGCTGGAATGATGTCGGCTTCTAGGCAGCTTCGCAGAGCTTGGATTTCCCGGGTGACATAGTTGGGGATGTCATGGCGCCAATCATCGGGCACTAGGGGAGGTGCCATACCAGGCGGGGAAAGTGGATCTAGGCTGTCCACCAGGGACTCTGGGAGGAACTCAGGTTCGGGGAACTCGGACTCGTTGTTCTCTTCAACTTCGATTTCCGAGGTAGGCTCATCCTCAGCATGTTCAACTTCGGCATCTTCTTCATCTTCTTCCCAATCCTCCTCTGCTGAAAAGTCCTGGTTTGGGGACTTGGGGGGTGTAATGGGAGGATAGGGGCGGGTCTCATCGATCATGGTGGGATAGTTGGGCTCCGGCCCAAACGGTGGTGGGGGGTAATAGGGCTGCGGATTTCTGATTCCAGGATTGTCGACAATCTGCATGATTTTGCGCAGATTCTCCAGTGAAATAGCATAAAGGCCTCGGTCTCCTGGAGTATCGTCCACCTTGTAGGTGTTGAGCGCGAAAATACGGAAGGCAGCCTGGATATGATCCTGAACTGTAGTATCAGGATGTATACTGACGGCATTATCGCGGTTAATCTGGGCCCGTCTTAGGCGCAGGCCAGTGTCATCAAATTTGGCCTTGTAACCCGGATACTGTGTGGCAACCGGGTACTTGTCTTCTTTGGGAAACATCTCAAAGAGACGTTCCGCTCCATAGGTCTTCGGTTCGTGATGGGGATGTTCATTTAAGTTCTTCAGGACTGTGTAGGAGCCTAGCCAATGGGGCACCTTGACTGGACAACGGGTCGCAGCCCTCTTCTGACCTGGTTTCGCGAAGGGAACTCCGCATTGGGGGCAGAGTGCCTGACCATCGGATGAGGGTGTACAGGTCGTGGGCCTGTAACCAAGAAATGGCTGGGTAGGTTGGGGATTTGACAGTTCGGTGGGAACTGGGGCTCGGTGTCTGATGCTAGGGGAAGGATCTGTCGAGACGGAATAAATGCCCCATTCCATTTGGGCCTCTCTGACACGATTTCGTTGGGGCAGTTCTGTAGGGTCATAGGTATTGGGGGGCGGATCATTTTCCTTGTTTGCCATTCTGAAAGTAGAAAACACTAATGCCACAGATTAATGAATTCTAATATTGGATTTGCGTGTGTTATGCAGTCTAGCCTGACGTACCCAGTCGAGGTCCATTAGACGCATTACTTTTGCAAGTAGGAATTAGGAGCAGCTAGCGACCTGGACTTCTCAAAATGTCTCATTCCGAAAGTTAACTAAAAATGGTTACTAGATACATGTCCCATATACAATATACAAACAGACAAGACAAATATCTGTACATAACAATTTCAAAAACAAGACATAGTACAAATCACAGCCATAGGCAATAGTTCAGCGGCGTCTGGGCTTCTTTGAGGGCGGTCCATAGGATCGGGGGCGGTCATGCAGGGAGAGGGACATCAACGATGGGACGGAGGGTGACCTCTTCTTCGGAGAGCGATGAGGGTTCTTCCTCTCGGGGGAATCAGAGACTTTCCTCTGAGGCTCCCTGGGCTTTGAGGACCCGTAGGGCTTGGACTCTGGATACCGGGGCCGGTAGATGGGAGAGTCCTTGTGGGGCCGTTTACTGAGGTAAACAGACAGGGGGACCCGCTTCAGGGACGTGGCCATCCAGGATTGATGAAGCCTCTGATTGGAACAGAGGGAAAGGCCATAGGTGTGCCCGGTAGGGATGGCCACGGGATCCTGGGGCCGGAAATGGGTGCCGTCGTCACGGAATGTGTAGCATCCCCACACCACGGAGTTCTTGATGGATGCCCCAGAAACGATTTCTGGTGGCCTCCATGAGGCGACTGTCTCTGGTCGCTAACAGTTCTTCCTTGAATTGGGGGAGGGAAAACTTGGCAAAGAGGACCGCACCCATGACAAGGGTTTTGAACGGGTAGTGGTAATTAGGGTTCATGAGGAGGCGAGTAAGCTGCACATCCTCATTGGCCAGCCGTTTGGCCTCCTGGGGGGATTCAACCTTCAGGATCTTGTAGGCGGTCGAGAAGGATCCTGTGAGGAAGGCGAGGATAGCCTGGTAGAGGTTTTCGGTCGTGAAAGCGGCCTTGTTCCAGTGGCGATTCACAATGGGGTCGCCCTTGGCATCACGACCATCAACTTTTGCGAAGTTGGATAACTTCTTATGCTCAGGGGCATTACTCCTGAAATATATGTAATGCCCGGGACTGTCAGGATGGTAGGGGAGTTGAAAGAGGGATAATCTCCTCAATTGTTCAAGGGAGTTCTGGTGAATCACTGCAGCGTTGATGTTGTTCATCTAGAATGCAAGAAGAATACATTGGAATAATTGTCGAACCATAACAATCATTCCTAAATTTACGACATTGGGCTCATTAAGAAATACCTATTTCTTAACGAGGAGTTAAGCTATAAAGTGCCACAGACTTTAGCTTATTAAGAATTACCAATTTCTTAGTTCAGTTAGATATTTGGGACAGGGCCATTTATGTAAACCCAGGAATCGTGTACGTGTAATTACATCATAAATATACATATATGGCAATTAATATCACAAATTAACATTATAAAACAATTAATTAGACATACTGGATAATAAGATCAAGAATGAAAATACAACATTTACATCATTAACACTTGTGTGAGACGGGAAGGAAGGGCATGGCTTGCTATTGGCAACTCTGGTTTACACTTCTTGACTAGACTTACTCACAAATTCATGCACATACACCAAATATTTATATTCCCTTATCATATTTCATAGTTAAAATTTTACCAAATCTTCGAAACCAAACTTTACACGAAATGACCAATTTTTAACCATTTGTTCATATTTTTTATGTTATTTTTCTTAATTATATTTCTTTTTATGCGATTTTCTTGTTATCATGTGGGGAATGACAATTGGAGATTTATATAAACAATTTATTTGTTTAATTTTGGTATTTAGAGATTAATTTGAGATTATTAGTTTTAAATTTGCAATAGACCTTTTTAGTGGATGAATCATTTAAGATAGGTGTTTTCTCATATTATACGCTAATTAGACTGATTTACTCTTCCAATTATCATTCTCGGGGAGAGAGAGCTTGCATTGAGTTCTCCCCTTATATAATTACTGATACATTATTTCTGCCCATAGGGCTTCTGGTATGTTCTACCAGATCGTAAGACTGATGACCATGACCGAATGTTCTCGCGAGCCTGTGACGCTGCTCCTCGGCGCGGTCTGGAATCTTGAAGTTCCTGTGATTGGATTGGAGGAGGGGGTATAGGATCCAGGGATTCTTGTAGCTGTGTTGGAGGAAATAGGGCAGGCGCAAGTTGTGAAGGGTCTGAATCTTTGTTCGCTTGGGAAGATGTGGGACGGAGAGCATACGACCAGGATCTGATAACTTCCGGATAGGTGGTGTGAAACGGCTTCAAGAGTCCCCTTTCTATGTCTAGGACCAACATATAATGATTCCTGTTCACATGCCAGATATAGATTGAGCGGGGATCAGGGTCAATATCTGATCCTAGAAATGCAGGAGTATGGTTGAACCACATCCAGTAATTATCCTTTGGGTTTACATAGGTTGCGATCGGGGTGTTCAGCATAGCCGCGGCAAGGAATATCTCTACCTCTGTGGCGAAGGTTCCAGGGCGTGAAATAACTTCTGGATTCTATTTCTTTGGAGCTTGCATTTGCTGGATAGCTTCCTGAATTCTGGGGTGGTGATCATAGTAGTCTCGCATTAATTCCCGGACGGTTGGGTGTCGGTGCTCTCCGCCATAGATGGCAGCAGCTAGTACTCGATAAAAACAGTTACCATCAGGTCTAACATCAAGTACTACTGTAGGATAGGTAAGGGGATTATCTTGACCCCAATCTTGGAGGTGAGGATTAGTAGTGATGGTAACGTCTCCCAATCGATCTGCTTGTACCTCCAACCAGTCGTTATTGATAGGGGCCCAGGTCATTTGTACAAGGACTTCAGCGATCAGTTCGGGATCAGAAGCATTATCTTCTATGTCGCTGTATTGGTCAATAGGTTTTCTTATATCAGGAGAGGGAGTTCGTCTTCTTCTGGCGGTGCGTGATTTCTTTTCTGGTTCTGATCCTCGTGTCGGGGCTGTTGACAGGATGTCTTTGTCTGAGCTAACGTCAGCGTGAAGGTTCGGATCTCCCTCCATTTCCTCAGTCAATTGATCTTCTGGGGAAAGGAGGGTCCGCAATAGAAGGGTCTCAGTTTGTGACTTACATTTTGTCCAGCTTTCTGGGGCGCCTGAACCATCACTAAATCTCCTGGCATGAAAGTGATTTGTCGGACACCGCGGTTATAATTTCTTTCCTGAGTGATTTGGGCAGCTTGAATGTGATCTCTCGCGTACTTCCAGGCCTTTCTTAGTCCTTCGGAAACTTGGGCGACATAATCTGGAACGTGATGTAGCTCAGCTGGGGTAATCAACTTGTAGCTGTTGGGGAGGGTAGGATCCCATCCGTGTGCCAAATAGAATGGTGTTTCTCCAGTTGAGGCGTGCACGCTAGTGTTGTAGGCGAAAGTACAATAGGGGATCATCCTGTCCCAATCTATGTGTTCTTGTACGGTAGTGCGCAACATATGTTTAAGGGTGCGATGCCAACGTTCTATTTGGCCGTTGCTGCTAGGATTGTATTTAGTAGTTTCCACTTTCCTGACGTCAGCTAACTTGCAGATTGCTTTGTTCAGTGCTGATACAAATTGAACTCCTTGATCACTAACCAATTTTCGTGGGGCTCCAAATTTCAGTAGGATGTGTTCGACAAACACATAGGCTGTTACCAAAGCAGTAGCGACTCGGACGGGAATAGCCACCACGTATTTGGAAAAGGCATCTATAAAGGATATCACATATCGGTGACCATGAATTGATGGTCTCCTCATGTCCATAATATCCACGTGAATTCGGTCAAAAGGTTCTGTAGGGGGAATGGTATGGAGGTGGGCATTTTTTCTTCGGTGAGGAGCTTTGTGTGCCATGCAAATTCGGCAGGTATTCACCCAATCTCTAACTGATGCCCACAAAGAGGGCCACCAATAATTTCTTTGTATCCTTGAGTGCGTCCGAGCAATTCCTAAATGTCCAGCAAAAGGGCTGTCGTGGGCAGCCAACAATACATGCTTCCTGAGGGGCAAGGGCACTGCAAGTTGTCGGTTGGTTTCTTCTCGACTTTTAGACAATCGGTATAGGACGTCGTCATCAATGATGAATTCCGTGGCTGCTGCCGCAATCTTAACCGCTTTAGTGAAATCTAGGGGCAGGATATCATGTACAAGATATCTCTTAATGGCGGCAAAGAAGATATCATTTTCCTGCTGTTCTATTAAACGATCCCATATGGTGTTGGTGAGGTACAGGGGTCCTTCAATAGGGATGTCCTTCCTTTCCTCGTGTTCTTTAGAAGTAGCAGGCATTTCCGGTTGGTCTTCATTGTCCACAGGTTTTGAAGCGAAGAAATCAGCGTCCCAGGATCCAGATGACATTGTCTCAGGACTGTGTTGGTTTGGTCCTTTGGGGGGTTCTTCATGCTCATCCTCAATAGGGTTATCTTCCGGACCTTCATTCTTTTGAGAAGGGGTGGAATTTGAATCGATGTGTCCTGGTTCCGCTGCAACATCTTGTACTCCTAGTGATTTTCCTTCGTGGGAGGAACTTTGTAGATCCAGGTCCTTTCGTTCCTGTGCATTCGGCAAGTCAGTAGCTAGTTGAGCACCTTTCCTGGGCTTCTGTAACGAGCTGAGGGCCTCCTCTGCTTCGGCCTCGTCCAAAGTCCGGAGATTGATGGATTGCATCTGTTCGGATAATTCATCGATACTATGTTCGCTACTAGGGACTGGTTGTAGTCTTTTTCGTGCCATCATAACTTGTCGTCCGGGGATGGGATGGCAGGCAATTAGGCAATTAATAGCTCCGATAAGTCCATCTGCCACCTCTGGTTCCACCGGTGGCGTATTTAGATTTATTTAACTCGGATATTTAGAGGTGGGTTCGGTTTTGGTCCAGCGATATCTCGGAAAAGTGGGTTCCTTGACAATCCATCGGCATTACTGTTGTCTTTTCCGGGTCTATGCTTGATGTCGAAGGTATATTCACTAAGTTGAACTCTCCATCGAGCTAACCGTGAATTCTGAGGTGGGGCAGTCATGAGCCATCGTAGGGCAGAATGGTCAGTAACTACCAGGAAGGGTGGTCCTCCATACAAGAAATGTCGGAAATGTTGTATTCCAAATTTGATAGCAAGACATTCCTTATCATGTGTACTGTAATTTTTCTCATGTTTCTTAAGAGATCTGGCAGCGTAGGCTACAGGGTGTTCCTTCCCATCTTCCTGGTCTTGTGACAGTACGGCGCCTTGGCCAAGATCAGAAGCATCAGTGTGTAGGACAAATGGACGGTCAATATCGGGATGAGCCAATACAGGTGCCTCTTGTAGTGCTTGTTTCAATGTTTCGAAAGCTTTCTGGTGGGTAGCATTCCAAGTGAACTTGTTTTCCTTCTTTTTGAGTTGGTATAGAGGGCTAGCCAAAGAGGCAAACCCTTTGATGAACTTGGCATAGTCACATTAATATCGGGCGATGATTGACATTCTCCGAGCTTGACTTCACAAAATTCGGAGCTGCGGTGGGTGACTTCATGCCTGACGAAACGCGGAACTGGTGCCTTCATCTGGGCATGATTTGAGGGATCGTTATATCCCTCATTGCTGACCTCATAAATGGGTGCAACGTCTTCTCGTGTGGGAGTGGGTATTTTCATAATAAACCCAAAAAGTAGTTTTCTGATGTCCATTCGTACAGGATAGATCTTCCCAAATCTGTAAATCAGGCTAGGCTCGTCCCTCAGGATTGTTTGGTTAAGTTGGGCGTGATTATTCACTATATCACGGATGATCTTATAGTTGATGAGGCTAGGAGAGATTCGTCCATCCAATCCTGCGGCCATGACACTATCAATACTGTGCTTAAGGGAATGTTCAAAATTGGACACAATCAACGAGTAATGCACCTGAGTACTCATGGTCAGGGCTTCACATCGTGCAGCATTGATCAATCCAAGCAATTCCTGTAGCGAGTAATGCATGAAAGAATAGACCTGTTCATTGGTTTCGACTATCTTTTCCAAGGCTTCAGTATGAGCGATCACTTGTTCATCCAATTTCCGAGTTGCTTCAATAATGGCATTGACTTTATCTTTTACGGATCCTAGATTAACAGTATTGGATATGGACATGCCAAGTCCAACTATGCCAATAATGGTCCCAATGGCTCGCTTAGATCTCTGGAGAGGGAATTTGGATTTTACATGTTGGAACCCATGATCTGCATACAGGGATTCATTATAATCCTGATATTTGGGTTGTGAGGTGTTACACAGGATAGGGCTTCTGTCGCAGATGATCTTCATTACAGATGAATAACACCTAGTGTTAAGTATTCCACCATACATCTCATGGTATTCTTCAGTGATTTTGTTGATTAGTTCGTTTAGGTGGAGTTCATGCGGGCAGTCACGGAGCCAATTATTCACCCGTTGTCCATACGTGGTGCAGGGTTGACAATGTTTCCTCATTTGTTTAGTAGCATTGGCAAAGGGTATTTGGCAAGCAGAGCAGGACACGCCATTGTCTTTTTCAGGGTTGTGTCCACATTCATCACATCTGGATACCAAATGTTCAGGTACTTCATCAGAATGTTTCTCACAAAGGGCACAGAAGGAAAGCCAAGCCTTCATTCTCTTGGTGCTAGGAGGTTTGGGCATTTTCATATGGATTAAAATTGGGACATACTCTGTTTTAGTGTAAGTGGCCATCAATCCTTTAGGGGATAGGGCTAATCCCCATTTGGTGGATACCATGGTGTTCATCGCTTTCGCCTTTTGAGTAAAATAATCCTCATTTTCTTGCGCTTGGATGCAGGGGACCAATACGGCTATCATTAGGCCAACGACAATCCACATCATTAGAATGGGAAAAGGTAGCGAATTCGAACTGTTCGCCTTGTTAGGCGATTTTGGCATAGGAAGTTCATTGGGTTTCCCCTTAGGAGAAGATAGATTCTTCTCTTCTCTGGGCGTTCGTATGGGTGTGGGGACAGAACTGGATCTGGGATTATTCTTGCGGGTTGGTGTGGGAGTTCTTCTCTTAGGTATTGTGGGGGGGTCAGTCGTTCTTCGGACGGGATGAAGGGCTTCCATTCGGGCTCTGGCAAGTAAGAATTGCTGATATGATTCCCAGCATCGTTCCCTTTCTCTTTTCATCTGCCAAATACGACGTTCTTCCTTTTGGGCACGCTTTCTTTCCTTACTCCGGACATCTTTTAAAAGCCTACGGAGAAACTTGATATCTTGGGGGCAAAGGTCAGATTCAGGAATATGAATTTCTCCAATTGCTTTCTTTATCTTCTTGATGACCTTCTTCCTTTTCTTCTTACTTTTCCTGTTCTTTCTAGTCTTTATGACAGTGGGCTCGACAGCATTTAAGTTCACTCGGACTTCTCGAGTTCGGAGCTTCTTTGTGGCATTATCCAGTTCCTCATCTGAATCTTCTGACATACCTGAGCTGGGGATGTATCTGTTGGGCTGTCCATAAGATCATTCTGGATCAACTTTCCTTGGAATAGGTTAAGTGCCTTATCCTGGAGTGAGGGGTCAGTGTTTTCTTTGTTGTCGTCTCTTAGGCCCAACGTCAAGGGGATAGGGGGATCCAATAGGTTCTCCACCCATAAGTCGAGTCTTCCAGCATGGGGAGATTCTTCAGGAGCTTCCAATATATCACTGTCAAGGCAACAGTAAAATTCCTCATCGGAAACTGATCTTTCCAGTCTCTTCAATATCCTTCTGCTAACTTCATAGATGGCATCCTGATCAATAGGCTTAAACTTACTTTTCCCTGGATATTTGATAAGATCAGTGATTTGGTATTCCAGCTGAGGAGGAGATGAGGCTCCACCTTGGACCATGAAGATACTAGGGTCTAGGACTCGCAGGAGTTCTTCTTCGGTGAGCATCTCTCCAAATCTGTCCAGAACTCTTCGAGCAAATTTCACAAATGGGCCCATCTCGACAGGGGTAGGTTCCGGCTGATATTCTTGTTTTGATTGAGACATGACAGAGTTCTGAATCTGTGGTTTCCGGTCTTGTTCCGTCTGATTCCGATCGTCTTGCTTTGTTTGTTCCATCAGTTCCTTTTCGGATACCAAGGGAGCATGTAGCAAGTCCATTGCCATGCTGCCATGCGCAAGTACCTTTCGTGCACTTTGCATCACTGTAGGCATATCGATACCGGAATTTGGCTTCGGGTCGGTAGGAGTTGGATTGGGATAAAGGGAGATGATTCCATTCTCCTGATGGCTGAGAACAGGCCCAATTTGTGGAGTGGGGGACAGCCCAAGCTGTATTCTGAATTCTCGCACTGCTTCTCCCAACCCAATGGCCAAAACATCTGGAGGAGGGACTGATTGAAACCTAGGAGCAGGATATGCCTGATTAAAGTCGTGACATCGAGGGCTTCTTTGCAATCCACGTCCACGTCCCAATGACCGTCCTCGCGGTGGGTTCCGTCGTTGATCCTTTTCATAAGGTCCAGGAAATCTCTTCGTCGGTGGTAAGGCCATTTGGACTGTCTCACTGTTTGATGGTTCAGAAGGGCTTTCTTTCTCTGGATTCTTCTCATGAAGAGAAGAAGAATTTGATGAATCCTGTGAAAGCATTTTCTTCACATGGGATGGATAACCATACTCTATGGTTTGAGGTTCTTCCAATCGATGAGTGCGAGGATAGGTGACAGACATTGGCTTCTGATACATGGGCAAGGAATAAAGTTTACGATCCAGTCGTTCAGCTTCAGGATCCACTGAATCTTTCTCTGCGTTCAAGGTATAAGTGGACTTCTCCTTTGGCTGTTCAATCTTCACATAGGGAGGGATAGAGAAATAATGGCCTCCCAGATCCTTGATGTCTTGTTCTAGTTGTAGAATCTGAGTGGGCAGGCGGGAATTTTCAGGTGGGAAATAAGCAGTTTTCCTTTCTGGTTCAGCTCCAATGACTTGGACCATGGAAGGGGCGTTCCTCTGCTGACCCACGTCAGCACATCTGGATCCATATGGTGCGTGAACAGCTTCAGCAGCATCTCGTCCATCATTTCTATTCCACTGAGGTCTGGGCTATGGATATTGTTGTTGTTGTCCTGGAGGTCCACTTCGGGGTGGGTATCTGTCATTATAGTTCCGGTTCATTCCATTTCCATTTCTTGGATACCTGGACTGTCCATTGCTGGGTCGGAAGTTATTGGAATTTCCGTTGCTGTTGTTGTTGTAGTTATTACGCGGAGGACCTGGATAATCAGTTCTGGGTCGGTAGGCTCCACCTCCGGGTGATCTGCATTCACGCTTTGAGTGTCCAGCTCTTCCACAGTTGAAACATCTGAAATCATTGGGGAAAGGAATCTTGTCGTTTCCTCTTCTGGGAGGAGGGGCGGATTTTGACTGTTCAGGAGAGGAAATTTTGATTTCTTTTATTTCATTGGCAAGCACGGCTGTGCTCTGGACCAGGGAGCTGATGGTATTTAGAAGGGCGGGACCAGTGAGATTCGCACTTGAGACGGCCGCTTCCGGATCCACTTCCAAAAATGCAGGCGTTCCTTCTCCGGGGTAGACGCCTTCTGCTTCTCGAGCCTTTTTAAAGGCTTGGGAATAATCTGCAGTGTCCATTGGAACATGCGGTTTGAATTCATTCCGCAGTCCAATGAGAAAGGCTTTCAATTTGATATCTTCCAGCATATCAGTATCTCCTCTATCTTCCCATGCAATCCGGGCATATTTCTGTAGTCGGAGAGAGAAATCCGCGACAGACTCATGTGGCATCTGTCTGATACTGAACAGTTTGGCGGTGGCGTGCATATCCGTCATAGGTGGGATCATGACTTTTCTGAGGGCTCGTACGGAGGCTTTCCAATCGTCTTGTTGCATTGCACCTCTGGGCATGCACTTGAAAATCTCTGCAGCTCTGCCTCTGAGAGTTGATGAAATGTTCATGACTTTCTGATAATCATCCAGATTGAGACGCTGACTGAAGCTCTCGTAATTAACGAGATGATCATCAAAGTTTTCGTGATCCTTTCCTGAGTAGATGGGCATATATCTGTAGGAGGCGGCAATGGCCTGATTCTGGATGCTATCATGGAGTTGGCCCAGCAGGTCTTCGATATTCCCGTTTGGCAGCATTGGTACTTGAGGGAACACCAATTGTGGCATCTGCGGGTTGAAAGGAGGGGGTGCTCCTGGAGGACCAGGGGGTCCATGTTGAGGGCCCATGTTCGGGGTTCCATTAACGTCATCATCGGCGGGATTGAATTGGTCCATGTCTTCTTCTTGAACTGATCGGTATGGTCGTAGTTGACTTATCGACAAGGTTAGGGTTGATCCTCGTTTGATCTTAATGATTAATCGTCGGGTCGTGAAATCTCCTCACTGGTGGATTTTCCAACAGGATTGTCTTCACAGGATGTTCCTCACTGGGGGATTTTCCAACAGGATTGTCTTCACAGGATGGTCCTCACTGGGGGCTCCAAAAAACTGATTTACCGTGTAATGAACTGAGTTGGATCGAAATAGAAGACGTGACTAATTTAACTTGATTTCGAAAGTAGGGTCGTTTAGGTTAGAAGTTCACTTACACGGAAGGTTAGCGCGTTTGCCTAGACAGACAAACTTATGTACCAGATTCCCGAAAGGTGGTTTACCAAAATCGGGAATCTCTACAGCCAACCTTTTAGGGGTGCTAATGTGAGTTCGTTTGGGTAAAGTGGGCTAGGCTCTATCCAATCGCACCTGGAGTATGGATAGGATCGCTTTGACGCGACAGGTCAAAACTAGGATCAGACTGTTGGTCTTCAACTCTAGATTCAGATCCAACCTACTTGGATCTGAGCAATTTACCTTTATTATCCCTGGGAGATCTCACCTGGATCTCTTTTCAGCAGCTGAAATGTAGACTACGATTTGCACGCAACACAATTAATTTATTGACTAAGAACAGTATGATTATAATTAAGGATAACAGAGCGGTTTCACTATAGTTAAGAACAATAGTAAAGATTACAATATTCAAATGGGCACAGGTTACTCAATTTACCAGAGTTGCCAGCCCTTGGTTGGGGAGAGTTATTTTAAGGGACGAGAGATTACCGAATTATAACTTGGCTAAATTAAGGTTTGACCGGTTGATAGTCACTTGAGACTAATTATTAGTCCTCTTCTTCAGGTATTATGACTGGGAACGTTAGGTGTGTTGCGTGACGTGTGTTTAAACTCAAGTCTACTCTCTATTCGTCTTTTACAACCAGTAAACTACAAAAACAGCTTCAATGTAACAAATAATTAACTAAGATTAACAGGGTGTCGGCTTTACACAATTCCGGTCTATGGAGTTGGGTGATCCCGTCAAGCTACACCTGCAGCCTCACGAGTGGTTTCGGACGGTTGGACTGAAGAACAATACAGGGGACGGTCTGGGCGGGTGTTACCAGGAGAAGGCTGTAAATATTGTTATTAGGTAAAATTAAATGACTAATTTTAATAGTTGCTTCGTTAGGACTTCCTCTGATGATTTCTTCCGATAAAATCTATCTGTGGCCTAAGCGAGAGACAACAGGGGAGCCTGAGCTCCCAGACAGCTAACGATCAAGATGACAGCGTAATACATTTTGAATAAATTCTTGAAATGATATTGAAGCACCAAAAAGTTCGATAACAGTAACAGGCAAGGGTATGATTTTGAAGCACCAAAAAGTTCGATAACAGTAACAGGCAAGGGTCAGTTTAGTTTTCCCAAATGATCAGGTTCACGGAGGCTATTGTCTCTGCCCTAGACTACAATCTATATAGGACTCCAATTCCCAAGTACCTTCGTCAATTCGAACTGTCTTCAACTGGGCAAATCTGCTAATCACTTAATAATATCAATCTCTGTTCACTGGATACTGGTTCAATCGTACAGAAGCTCTCCGGATCAGGTTCCACAGACTACGGATCAGAGCAGAATGTTGGCCTCTCGAAGAACCTGAATCAAATGGGTTAAAACCCATTAGTTCAGAATACAAGTGCGGGAATCAAACCCAGCAACTATTACTCACTTATAAGGCTTTCAGAGACGAAATTTAGAACTTTAGTAAATTCTGATTGAGATTTTGTTGAAAAACCCGAAATAACACTCTTCAACCGCCTTAGCGGGATAACGCGTGATCAGTTATGCGTTTTTAGCTTGCTATAGATAAAATTTCACCGAATATAAGATTTTGGGCGATTTCTTGCATGGGAATGCAAGAAATCGCTGATTCAACATATATTCATTTATGGTCATATTCGGTCTGCACATAATTAGGTTTGAGACGTAAGATTTGTGACAGGAAAGCACCTGTTTCCTGTATAACAAGTTTACAAAGGTAGAAACGCATATTTACAAAATCATTCCTTTTTTACTCATTAGAAGATGGTTTCGTCGTATTCCTCAATTCTTACGTAATTACGCAGTAGTAATATTCTAACTAACTACTATTTATGTGATTTTAGGTTTATTTGATGCTTACGTAACGATATTCACCGTGTATGCCATTAAATCCCATAGTTGTTTGTTTGCATTGATTAAAAGTATGATTTGATGTTTATAGCCCGACTTGGCTAGGATTTTCGATAGAAAACGTTTACCCTTTTGGAGTTACTTGTCAATATAAAAGTTTGAGCTGCAGAGACGAGAAACTTTATAAAAATACAAATCCTAACCAATTTAGTTACCCCGTTAGCGAGGACGAGTGAGGGCAAAGATAACAACTTTGGCATAATTCTTGCAATTTGATTAAAACTGACTTTTGCCTTTGTGCTAAAGGTTGACAGAATGTATGAGTTATTTTGTAATGCACTGCAAGAATTACTAGCTTGAGGAGAATTTACTGGCACAGATCTAGGTAATTAACACATACAATTACGAACAGTGGATAGACTTAACTAATTTATATTACACATTTTGGAACAGAATTTGGCTTTAAACAGGTGAAATGGACCAGCACGAAGTCCTTTATCTGCGATTCGTCCACTCCCTTCTTGCGGGCATAGCTACGTGGACGAATCGAGGACCACCTGGTAGTATCAACTTATCCTGGGGGTCCCCGAGACCCTGGACCACGTTAGCTACCTAATTTGCATATTACCCTAATACTGAAGTAAGTACTCATTCACACCACTTTCCTGCCTAATACTAGGAATCCTAAAGTAAACTTCACGAAGATTGGTCACATGCACCTGATGAGAACCGGTGAGCTACCACATATCAAGATAATCCAGTACAACTGACATTTCGGACTGTTTAAAATACTATCTTTAATTAATGTAAAGCTTAATGCAATCTGCAAGTTGACAATTATTGGTGGAGCATACTACAGCTTGTTGAGTTTTGGAATTCCCTGGATTATCCTAATATTGCTAATTACATTATTAATAATCATTCACTCAACTAACATACATACAGATTTTACAATTCTCACAACCCCTATTGTACAAGGGGAGTTTCCGTGAGTTGCCACCACAATTATACAAAAACACTCATTCTACATGCATGCAAATCATGACATTCTACAACCATTCAGCCAAACATCCTTAAAACTCGGTTAATTTCGGAACCTCACGCTCCATGAGGAGTTTACCCGAATAACCACCTTAGGTACCTTTTGGGGGCACATTCACATCTAAGTTTTGTAACACATTCACACTTCAGTCTTGCAAAACATTCATACCTCAATCATACAAAACATTCACACTTCAATTGTACAAAACACTCATATTAATAATTATCTAGCTACTTAGACTAACTAATAAACTAAACTTGGACTCATATGTGTAATAAGTTTGCAAACTTTGAACTTTGTTGTGCGCGAATTTTACGGCTTTTGCAATTCCTTAGGATTGCTTATAAAAGAAATTTTATGAAAGACTTAAACTTCACAAGTTTGGGAAAAAGATATATATATAACTTAAATTTTGATGAAAGCCAGTGAGTAATAGTTGCTAAGCAATTATTACTAACAACAAAGAACGGTCAGATAAACTAAATACACAAGTAATTAAAACTACGAAAAATGAGGAAGCCGGCCATTCCTCTTGAACGACTGCTTGATAATTAATTAAATTAACAGTAAAACGACTCATGTTTTAAGAATTGACTTTTAAAACACCCTATAATTTTAATACCTAATGATTTTAATGCCGACCTAACGCTGAAATAAAACATAATACAGACTATGGAAGTTTTAAGACATTACAGGGCTTTTTGTGAAAACATGGCCGGCAACTCCTAGTTGCCGGCTGTGGGGAAATAATTCTTCTAACTAGCTTACTACTTTTCAGAGCCGTAATTAAGGGGCTCTCTAACTCAGAATTAGGAGTTTGGGGTCCCACTCATAATCCCATGAAAACTACAAAAAATAACCAAAAAGTGACAAATAAAGAGAATAATTTGGCCATAAAGGCCTACTAGTCTTTAGGCCAAAAGGCCGTGGCTTGGTAAACGAAAAAGAATTAAAACGAGAAAAGTAAAAGAAGGGAAAGTGGGCACGCTTCAAGACCTCTATCGCACAGGAGGGGTTTACATGAGCTGCCCTTGATTTTTTGAATTAATTAAATAATAAAATAAAAATGAAATAAAACTGGCCCGGAGGCCCAACATGCTATGGAAATAAAAAGGGTGGCCTTAGGCCCAAAATATTACTATAAAATCGGAGCTCGCTGGCCCAAAAATTCCGTAAAAGCTGGCCATGAAGGCCCCAAAATACCATATAAAAAATAATGCCCAAAGGCCGAAAAACGCAATATAAAAGTTTGGCCAAAGGCCACTATAAAAATCCCTAAATTTTTGTCCTAGGCAGTAATTTCTTGAGCCGGGCATAAGAAACCCATAGGCTCCTCAAGTTGTAATGTCCGTGCTTTTCTGCTCAACCCTTTTCTGGCCAGTGTGGGCCAGAAAAGTCCTATCTGCGTCCTAAAGGGGAGGTGTGTACTGCTATATTCCCGTACCACACCTGTGGTCCGAGAAGCAATACACACCAGGGTGGGGACTCAAACAGCGACCGCTCTCGGTCGAAACTAAACGGACACTGAAGAACTTAAAATTTTGGGGACCGAGCTGACAGTTTTGCTGACAGCTCGGTGACAGGTCATTAGCGAACTGGGGGCGGAATTTCTCTTTTATTTTAGCTTAAAGCTTCTAGAAAGTTCTAGAACTTTCTAGAAGCTTGCTATCTTTTGCACAGAGCCTGCAGCGGCTGGTTGAGCCAGCTGGGCCATTAAGGACCAAAATTAATGAGATTTGGAAATTATTGCCCCCCAACTGACCCTTTTTTGATGGATTTTGGGTGCTGAAATTCTGCAAAACTTTGCGAAACTTTGGTTAACATGTAAAGGTAACCAAAGGGGACATATTGCAAACTTTAACTTTTGTTTCCAACTTTTACGCAATCTACGCAGGTTTTAAAGACTAAGAATGGGACTCTTAATACTTTACGTACTTGACTAGACCTGTTTAGTTAATTTTTGCAATAATTTTAATTGGGGGAAATTAATTAAGCCCCCTCCGAACTTTACCTATGTGTCAAATATTTGTCTTAGTTTTCTCTATTGAGGCGAACTTTTGTTGTCCTCCCTCTGTTGGACTAGGCCCAACAAAAGTTCACCTGAGGACAAGCCTCTCGTACGTAGGAAAAGAAGAAAGGAACAGCAGTGCACCTGACTGCTATGTAGTCTGGGAGGTAGACAACCTCCCAGACAAAGAAAGGAAGAAAGGAAAGTTAGTACAAAGGTTTTTTAGAAGTCCACTTTTAGGACTTTCCTTTTAAGCAAAGTAAGATTACGAAATTAAAACTAATCTTACTAAAACATTTTCATTCATAACTCACTCAATTTTGGGAGTTAAAACGTGGGGATTGCATTTTTGGAAATTGGGAGAAAATTCTCTTTCTTATGAGCCTAAGTTGTGTCACAGACCAAAAATTCATTTCTTACGTAATAATTACCTAATTAACATAAAATAAGCCAAACTAACACTAATTAACATTATTAATAACAGTTTAGGGCCTTAGAACATCATAAAACACAAAATTATTGCAATTTACGTACTTACGTACTTGTTACTTTCAATTTCTTACGTACGGCATAGTTATACACTTATGTGGCTAAACCATCTTCTAATTTTTGTTATTAAACAATAGAAAATGCTTTTAGACGCTGCTAATAAAGATTAATGCATTCTTTTCAGCTGGAGATGTCGAATTCTTTCCATGATAGTTATACATTTCGCTTTTACACCAACACTGGAATTCCTGGATTTTTATGATTCTTTTGTTCTCAATAACTTCTGGCAATGGAAGAGGAGAGTGACCACACCCGGGCCACTGAGGGAAAAGACACCTGTCCTTTCAGAAAAGGGGAATCTTGGTGTTGACCTTATTATTTTCATTATAATTACCTTAAGTATAATAGATCATTATTTTGGGCTAGTTAATCCTAACTAAGCTTGTAAGTGCTATTCTCTTGTGTTAGCAATAGGATAATTCTAAGCTTTTCCTCTCGTAATGTTTATAAAAGGCTCATTTGGGACTGGCAACTCTGATTTTGACAATCATACAAATACAATTAATCATGGCTTGGACACAGCATCAAAGCTAAAACTTAACATAAACAAGATCTTTAGGTTCCGTTATCAGTAGAGACTTCTTTTGGGACGATAACCAATTAGAAACTAACTTTTTAGCCACTTTTAAGCACAAGATCTAAGTCATTCCATTACATATTCTTCTTAAAAATTCGAAAAACACGTTTGCTATCGTTTGTAATGCTGCACACTATTATACAACCTGTAAGGAGTTTAGAACAAATTTTTCAAGCGAGTTTTAAACACAAGCCCCTTCCAACCAGAACAGCCAGCTAGATGAGCTCTGTGTTGAGCATATGAAGGATTTTCATACTTTGTCCAAAATAGTTCTAAAAGCTACTCAAACGTATACAAGTCTCTCACCACAAGACGAGATAAAAAATGAGCAAAACATTCGTCAAGATTTCAGTTCCTGGAACTCAATAAAATCCAGCTTAAATTGCAGATTTCTAGCAAATAGAGAACAGGGCTGATTTTCCACTTTTATCCTATTAAGGCAAAGTCCTACGGTAGTTTCAAGACTACCAGTTTAACAACAACTTTGCTGCAAGCAGCAGCAACAAGAGAACTGCAGCAACGAAGAAATACTAGCTATGAACAGCATACAAAACGAAAGCAGACTAGGCTGCATTACGCGGCATTAAATATCACGCAGGTGAACTTTAATTTTCACTTATTACTTAGGTACTATATACCAATAATCTCTCCAATTTAAGTAAACTTTTATTTTTGTGAACGAATGAATAAAAGAACGAGTGAATGGCTGGGAAGTGTTTTGATTAGTAGATGCAGTATTAGTGATGTTTTGTTTAATTTCAGTTTATGTACTCTGTATATATTCGAATTTATTCTCGTGGCAAAAGGGTTCAGAATTGGAGTTTACCTATCCCCCCAAATGGTTGATAGATAAAACTCTTTTCAACCCAACAAGCCTCTTCACTGCAATGAATTATATCTGCGGTTAATTTTATTGTGATTTATGTAGACAACTATAAAAATCACTGAAGCGGGCAAACGAAAATTACAAATTTTTACAAATTTAGATTTTCAAAATTTGCTCGAGCACTTGGCAACAATTTCTTTGGTAGAGACGAGAACTTGACTCGAGAACTAGAGAATTTTATCTGTGTGACCTGCAATGCGGCATGTCAAAAACTTTCAGCATAGCTTAGCTTAGAGTCGACAACTCGATTAACATGTTTATGAAACTGGCCCTGGTGACAGATCCAAATCCTTTGGCTTTATGAAAAGTGAAATTCGTCCTGGTGATATTCATCGACTTTTCCACGACGACGACAAATGTTCGAAGAATTTCTTTGATTCTCCCAAACGATTTCTTTGATTCCCCATTTGTGGCTTTATCGGAAAATAATGTTGAAACTTTGAGAGCTTCGTTTTCAACATCGGGTACTCAATGGCTGCAGCGCACCCGATTATGAGCAAAAAACTAAGAATCCAACTACCGTAGACTGACACGATTCCTGGTTTGCTCTAAAACTTCTTTGTAATTCTTCAGTCTTTATTATTCTGTATTTGCAGCAATCTTTATATATTCCAATATAGGCTATTTTACGCACTTGCTTTTATCACAATGCATAATATTTACTATGAAAGAGCAGTTCTTTAAATGTTTTGGTTTCCCTTGGTAGCACAGATTTACATATACAAAAGCTAAAACTGAACTTAATGACATCAATAGTCTTTTATGATAACTAAAAAGAGTAGTCGGGTAATTAGGCTCGGAAGAGAGACAGATTTGAAAGCCGATTGATGTTCAGAAATCAACAAGAACGTAATCATAAATGCAGACGAAATGGAAGAAAGACTAATGGTAAATACGTCTTAATGCATGGATGGATTAGAAAATGATTGACGTTTACAGAAATTGTAAATGCCTAATAACAACCGTTACAGAAATCATAGTCTGCTAATTAGCAAATTAATCCATTACTGTTTTAGATTCGTTTACTGTAGTTTGTTCGTTTGGCAGGTAAATCCCAATATAGGTTTGGTTAGTATCAGCAGTGCGTAGAACAGTGCTAATTTATTCAACTAGTTAATTCATAAATTGGTTTAATATCGCAACCTGGAACGAGTTAAAGGAATTAAAATTAGCACTACTTTTCCACACACAAGGTTCAAAGAATTAAATAGCTGTTTCTTACTCTCCTGCAGGGTTTATTACGGTAATTTTTCATCTCTACTCTGTTGACTCACGTACGACAAGACAATATAAAATATTAAAATAATAACAGAAGAATTCTTAAGCAATGGCTAATTTGCATCCACATTCTGATTTATCTTTAAATGCATTCGGATCTGTCAGTTAGGTAAGCGGTTCGCTTTTCAAGTATTATCCTAAATTTTCGTAGAACTCTCAAAACTAATATCACTCGGAACGTGTCAAACCCTAACACATACTCAATAGATAGTGTTTAGAATTAGAATACTCGTACTTATAAACAAGTGCTTAATCACTTTTTAACTAATGTAAATTTGATTATCAGAGCATGAAGCTAGTGATGCGGACCGGATGGAATCGGCAGCTAAATATTTAAGCGATCCGATCATTATTTGTCCATTCTTTGAAAAACTAAGAGCAACCGGCTTTAAAGTAGAATATTGGTTTTTGAACACATCTTACACAATAGTGTCACTGAAATACCTTCATTTTATCATTCTGAAACACAAATGCATAATTATGCAAAATCAGACAGATTTCAGAATCAGAAATCATAACAGAGAAGTAAAATTATTTAGAATAAAATGACAATGGTGATGATGACAATAATAGATGCCTTTTCCTATAATACGCCTTTTCCCAGGCTCCCGAGTTTGCGGTCCATGAAGGATCGCATTCAATGACAGATCGAGTCGGCAGTGATGCTATATAACTGCAGCCTCGCCTGGTTAGGCTATATGTAATAAAAAGGGTTTTTGTCATATGAATTTGCTCAGTAAAACATCATGTTTCCAGCCAAACCGGCCGGCGTGCCAACCAATGAACGCAATTTAGGACACGGCATGATTTCAAAACGACGTCCTTAAACAATCTATCCGAGTAATAAGCGGCTTCAAAATAAACTAAAAGGGTTAATTCTGTGATGGACAGTTTTGCTTGGTATGGAGTTTCGTATCTGGATTCTGCTGGGAAATGGAAATGGAATGGATTGTGTGTTGGAATGAACGATTTGACAGTATTCTTTATTGTTTTGTAATACATGTGCCATAGTTAAGACATGAATTTAATTGAAAATTATTATGGATGAAGTTTGACTGAAGTTGGGTTGCTTTGAGCTAGCACTTATTTTCATTAGTTATGCTGTTACGGAACAGCTAGGTAGATGGCCCGTTGGGTGCCGCTCCCCAGGCGGATTGGCAGGTGTCGAACGACTGTCAATGATTAGTGCTGAGCGCTAACCACTCACTAAATTAAGTTAATTAGAGGGATTTTGCTGATATGGCCAAAACAACCCAACATGGCCATAAAAAGAGGCCAATATTCGAATATGCAACATTAAAGTCTAATCAAATTGTTGAGAATCAACTAAATTAAAGTGTTGCAACTCAATCTTCAAAACAAACACTAAAACTAATTGTTACTGATGTGTGCAACCTTTAGTCTGTTAGCTAAATTGATCAGCTTAGATCTGATCTTGTATTCAGTTGTTGTTCGAGTTGTTTACGAAACGGTTGGGTAAATTGCTTATGCTCTATTAAATCTCTTGTTACGCCACAACATTTGTAGTTGGTTACGCCATGGAGAATTGATGATCCAGTGGAGGTAAACTTAGTGAGTTTTGGTAGAATTTAGGCAAATTCTAGAATAGGCCCGGTCTGAACTACCTGCAGTCGTACCGCCTCTAGATTCCATCTTAGGTCCAGACAGCTGAGGTAGGGATTTAACATATGGCGACCGTGCACAGTTTGACTCTGTCTGGTTGACCATCACTTTTCGACGAAAATTTCTATTTTTCAAAATTTCGAAATTTATTACGATTTTGATATTTTCAATTTTTCTTGTTTATTTGTAATTTAGATTATTTAGTTTATTGAGTTTATTCTATTCTTTGAATTTTTCAAATTATTGAGATGATTAAGCTAGTTCATAGCTACCCTGATTCTACCTTGGAAACTGTGGTCGGGGGAACTCCCCGACTTCACTACGGAGTGACCCCCCCCAGAAAATTTTGGGGACGGACTTCCCCCCTCCGGAAATACATTGGGGAGGCTTTGGGGACACTTCACGAATTTTTTAAGCCGTTTTTGGTGAAATTTTAGCCACCCCCCACCCCCCCTTGGGCTCCGGAATTCACATCAGGATTTGGGGGAGATTTGAGCTGAGAGGTGAAGGGTTCACTTTTTGGTGAACACGACACCACCCAAAATTTAGGGTAGGTAAATTTATAATTTAAATTAATTATAATTCAAGCAGCAACGCCTACCTGGTTGACTCCCAGGGATGCTATAAAAGCCATAATTTAATTATAAATTTAGGTTTATAAATTGTGAATTTCAGGTTCCCCCCCTCTTCAAATTTTTTAAAATTTTTGGTTTATTTGTTTCTAAATAGGTCCCCCCACGACGTAATAACGCGCTAGGGTAATATTTTTAGTTTAGGGATATTTTTGGTCCACCCCCAAGGACCCCATTTTCAAAATTTTTTTGAGTCCAAAAACTAAGAAGTTTTTGGACCCCCCCATCTGAAATTTTCCATACTGTTCAGAAATGAATTCCCCGTGTTTTTCTGTACCCCCCCCCAGTAGGAATTTTCAAATTTTTAATCGACAGGATTTTTTCTAGGACCCCCATTTTGATTTTGGAACTGTCGATTACGTATATAAAAATCGAATTTTCGTAGGCTTCGATTTTTCTATAAGAGCTTTCTGGAATCTGATTTTTGGTCATTTTAGCACTATTAGGTGGTAAACAAGCTGTCCCCCATCAAAATTTCCATTTCGGTTCAAAAAAGGTAAAAATCGATTTTGACCCAAAATCGCCAATTTTGACCCAAAAATCGACGAAAATTTCAATTTTTGGCCGATTTTTCTAGTTTCAAGGGCTAATAATGATTGGATAACATCAACGCCATCACGCCAGACCTATAATTCGAAGAATTTCCGGAAAATGACCAATTTTCTAAAAAACCCCCCTGTCAAAATTTTTTTTGAGATCCGAACATAGCCATTTTTTGAGCTAATTTTTGGAAATTGGTATTTGGACCCCCCTATAGGTTTCAGTAGGTGCTCCACTCGTTTCTGAGCATAAAAATACCAGATTTTGTCCAAAAGTTTGGAAAATTTTCCATTTTGGCCCCGATTTTTCGATTTTTCACATTTTTAGTCGCGGTGCCCCCCTAGTGATTTTTTCAATTTTGAGTGTTTTGTCGGTTCTAAGCCTATCTACGACTGAAACTACGGTCGTAGAACGTACCCTAACTGTAGATTTCCAGGATTCCTAGAATTTTTCCGATTTTGTTCCAAAACGGATATTCTTTCAGATTTCGGTTCAGAGTTCAGAGTCAAACTGTGCACGGTCGCCATATGTTAAATCCCTACCTCATCTGTCTGGACCTAAGATGGAATCTAGAGGCGGTACGACTGCAGGTAGTTCAGACCGGGCCTATTCTAGAATTTGCCTAAATTCTACCAAAACTCACTAAGTTTACCTCCACTGGATCATCAATTCTCCATGGCGTAACCAACTACAAATGTTGTGGCGTAACAAGAGATTTAATAGAGCATAAGCAATTTACCCAACCGTTTCGTAAACAACTCGAACAACAACTGAATACAAGATCAGATCTAAGCTGATCAATTTAGCTAACAGACTAAAGGTTGCACACATCAGTAACAATTAGTTTTAGTGTTTGTTTTGAAGATTGAGTTGCAACACTTTAATTTAGTTGATTCTCAACAATTTGATTAGACTTTAATGTTGCATATTCGAATATTGGCCTCTTTTTATGGCCATGTTGGGTTGTTTTGGCCATATCAGCAAAATCCCTCTAATTAACTTAATTTAGTGAGTGGTTAGCGCTCAGCACTAATCATTGACAGTCGTTCGACACCTGCCAATCCGCCTGGGGAGCGGCACCCAACGGGCCATCTACCTAGCTGTTCCGTAACAGCATAACTAATGAAAATAAGTGCTAGCTCAAAGCAACCCAACTTCAGTCAAACTTCATCCATAATAATTTTCAATTAAATTCATGTCTTAACTATGGCACATGTATTACAAAACAATAAAGAATACTGTCAAATCGTTCATTCCAACACACAATCCATTCCATTTCCATTTCCCAGCAGAATCCAGATACGAAACTCCATACCAAGCAAAACTGTCCATCACAGAATTAACCCTTTTAGTTTATTTTGAAGCCGCTTATTACTCGGATAGATTGTTTAAGGACGTCGTTTTGAAATCATGCCGTGTCCTAAATTGCGTTCATTGGTTGGCACGCCGGCCGGTTTGGCTGGAAACATGATGTTTTACTGAGCAAATTCATATGACAAAAACCCTTTTTATTACATATAGCCTAACCAGGCGAGGCTGCAGTTATATAGCATCACTGCCGACTCGATCTGTCATTGAATGCGATCCTTCATGGACCGCAAACTCGGGAGCCTGGGAAAAGGCGTATTATAGGAAAAGGCATCTATTATTGTCATCATCACCATTGTCATTTTATTCTAAATAATTTTACTTCTCTGTTATGATTTCTGATTCTGAAATCTGTCTGATTTTGCATAATTATGCATTTGTGTTTCAGAATGATAAAATGAAGGTATTTCAGTGACACTATTGTGTAAGATGTGTTCAAAAACCAATATTCTACTTTAAAGCCGGTTGCTCTTAGTTTTTCAAAGAATGGACAAATAATGATCGGATCGCTTAAATATTTAGCTGCCGATTCCATCCGGTCCGCATCACTAGCTTCATGCTCTGATAATCAAATTTACATTAGTTAAAAAGTGATTAAGCACTTGTTTATAAGTACGAGTATTCTAATTCTAAACACTATCTATTGAGTATGTGTTAGGGTTTGACACGTTCCGAGTGATATTAGTTTTGAGAGTTCTACGAAAATTTAGGATAATACTTGAAAAGCGAACCGCTTACCTAACTGACAGATCCGAATGCATTTAAAGATAAATCAGAATGTGGATGCAAATTAGCCATTGCTTAAGAATTCTTCTGTTATTATTTTAATATTTTATATTGTCTTGTCGTGAGTCAACAGAGTAGAGATGAAAAATTACCGTAATAAACCCTGCAGGAGAGTAAGAAACAGCTATTTAATTCTTTGAACCTTGTGTGTGGAAAAGTAGTGCTAATTTTAATTCCTTTAACTCGTTCCAGGTTGCGATATTAAACCAATTTATGAATTAACTAGTTGAATAAATTAGCACTGTTCTACGCACTGCTGATACTAACCAAACCTATATTGGGATTTACCTGCCAAACGAACAAACTACAGTAAACGAATCTAAAACAGTAATGGATTAATTTGCTAATTAGCAGACTATGATTTCTGTAACGGTTGTTATTAGGCATTTACAATTTCTGTAAACGTCAATCATTTTCTAATCCATCCATGCATTAAGACGTATTTACCATTAGTCTTTCTTCCATTTCGTCTGCATTTATGATTACGTTCTTGTTGATTTCTGAACATCAATCGGCTTTCAAATCTGTCTCTCTTCCGAGCCTAATTACCCGACTACTCTTTTTAGTTATCATAAAAGACATGTCATTAAGTTCAGTTTTAGCTTTTGTATATGTAAATCTGTGCTACCAAGGGAAGTCAAAACATTTAAAGAACTGCTCTTTCATAGTAAATATTATGCATTGTGATAAAAGCAAGTGCGTAAAATAGCCTATATTGGAATATATAAAGATTGCAGCAAATACAGAATAATAAAGACTGAAGAATTACAAAGAAGTTTTAGAGCAAACCAGGAATCGTGTCAGTCTACGGTAGTTGGATTCTTATTTTTTGCTCATAATCGGGTGCGCTGCAGCCATTGAGTACCCGATGTTGAAAACGAAGCTCTCAAAGTTTCAACATTATTTTCCGATAAAGCCACAAATGGGAATCAAAGAAATCGTTTGGGAGAATCAAAGAAATTCTTCGAACATTTGTCGTCGTCGTGGAAAAGTCGATGAATATCACCAGGACGAATTTCACTTTTCATAAAGCCAAAGGATTTGGATCTGTCACCAGGGCCAGTTTCATAAACATGTTAATCGAGTTGTCGACTCTAAGCTAAGCTATGCTGAAAGTTTTTGACATGCCGCATTGCAGGTCACACAGATAAAATTCTCTAGTTCTCGAGTCAAGTTCTCGGTCGATTTCTACGAAAGAAATTGTTGCCAAGTGCTCGAGCAAATTTTGAAAATCTAAATTTGTAATCTTCGTTTGCCCGCTTCAATGATTTTATAGTTGTTTACATAAAGCTCAATAAAATTAACCGCAGGTAATTCTTATAATTCATTGCAGTGAAGAGGCTTGTGGGGTTAAAAAGAGTTTTATCCAACAAGCCTTTGGGGGGGATAAAGTCCAATTCCGAACCCTTGTGTCACGAGGATAACTTCGAATATATGCAGAGTACATAAAACTGAAATTAAACAAAACATCACTACTACTACTACTACTATTATCTACTAAATCAATACACTTCCCAGTCATTCACTCGTTCTTTCATTCATTCATTCACTAAAATAAAAATCTACTTAAGGGGGGGGGTCACTTTTTTGCCGATTTTTCGACCATCTCCGATTTTGCTCATTTTCACATATTTTGTAGTCCCCATTGGTCCGCGAAAGAAGACAAGAGCGTTTTGCGAAATATTGCTTCTATCGTTCTGTACAGGCCCTCAAAGGTGACCTCGACATGTGTTAAACCTAGGAAAATGAAAATGGTAGGTTAAAAAGTTTGTGGCAGAAAAAGTTTTCGCTGTATAAGAGTCAGAACTCTGAAACCTTTTCAGAATTAAGGACATATTGTAGAGTGCAGCTATCTCCTCTGAACCGATTCTGTTCAGTATTGGATTTTTAGCGAATTTTTAAAGTCAGAATTTTGGAAAATTGGCCATTTTTGAACCATGACAAACAGGACCTTCGGTACTTTTTTGCTTGTCCTGAACGATTGGCAAAAGCTACAGAAACGGCCAACAGATAGCTGCACTCTACGCATATAACCACGTCTTATAAAAGTACTCGCATGCTTCTATCATCTACAGTAAGCTCAAAAAACTTGCCACAAAAACACCAAATTTTGCTAAAAATGGCCATTTTTCATAATTTTCACATTCTTTTGATAATTTCTCACTCGTTATGTGGTAAACATCACCAAACTTGGCAGATTAATTAATATATCTACGTCTTTCACATAATGTGGCCAAAACAAATGCGTCAATATTGAACATGCTGCTGTGGCGGCACCTTTGATCTTTATAGGTGAAAAATGTCAGTTTTAAAATTTTTCCAAATATAAACAAAATGGGTATCAATCGATAGCTAATGGAGCGAGGAGCAGCTTTTCTCATACAACCATGGGTCTAAAATGTTATCTATGCAACATAAAACGAGTTAAAGTTATACTGGGCAGTCCTGCAAGGCTAGGTCAGTGCAGCACTCAAGCATGCATTATGAACGCCTGGATAGCTGGCCTTGAGCCACGTCTGCACTTAAATATTACCTTAGTAAAGGCTTTAATTTGGTGTATCGGCTACCCCTGTTTTCGGTCACGTTTAGTCTCCACCTGACCTTGCAGGGCTCGTCGCCGGAATTTTCAAGTTTTCCGGCTTTGAACCTGAATAACTCTGTCACAGTTTGATTTCGAACGCAAATATTCTAAGTTATTTTTGAGAACATATGGGAGCATATTAGGTTTGTGTGTGCAAAACTTTCCTTTTAGCGTTCTAACACCCTCCGCGCAATCCCGATTCAAAAATTCGAAATTTCCGGTCTGGGCGATTTTTCCCAATTTCTGAACGTTTGGCAGCTGCTATACAGTTATAACTATATTCATTCGAAAGATCTCATTGAGCTTCACAGTTTTGCTTTTTAAAGCAAGTTTCTAGCTTTTCTCTACCGTGAGATATAGCCGATTTCCTAGTTTTAGCGTCGAAAACTTGTCATTTTTGCAGAAATCAAATAATCCAACATTTCTTGAACTTATGCAAGCCGTAAAATCAAACTAAGGGCGTCGATCTGAAAGTCTCACAGGGACAAATTATCCGATGCATGATCGTCTTCCAACTGGTATCCTGTTGGCTGCTATCATAAAAAATGTAGTTTTTGCAAAAACACGACCAATAACACGACCAATTGTTTTCCAAAGATTGTAGAGCATTCACCATGCAAGCCGGAGGGCTGCTACTGAACAAATGTGTTCTGCACAAATATACGCAGTGACGACTTTTTAGTTGCCCCGATTGCTGCTTTCTAGCTAAAGTAATCGCTTAACAAATTTGGAAAAAGCAGGCAAAATACAGGTTACGCACACATTTCAGCTTATTTCTCTATAACGAAGAGCGATTTCAGAATAAATAAAAAATCGTCCCCAGCTATATGATGGAGGTATCGAATGATATAACCGATGTCTCGCGAAAACATTTACTTGGGTTTGCAAAAATTCTGGAAAATTATACTTCTTCTAAAATGTGTTAAAAATATTTATAAAAGCAACATTAGTTTTGTGGCATGCATTAAAAAGATAAAATGTCAAGCTGCATTTTGATACAAAAATGGCTTCTCGACTCCAAGTAATGAATGAGTAATAAACTAAATTAAGTAAACTTTATGTGACCAAAGGGAATCACCACCTTAAATTAGAAAGATAAGTCAGCCCTGTTGCTTATTCGCTAGAAATCTGCAATCTAAGCTGGCTCTGATTGAGTTCCAAGAACTGAAATCTTGACGAATATTTTGCTGGATTTTTAGAAGTTTCTTATATTTCCTGCTCTGAAAAAACGTTGGAAGCAAAACAGGAAAGTTGCAGTGACTTGAAAAGAAGCTGCTCGCTGCTGACGTCTTTGTACTTTGTTTTTGTAATAACGAAACATAGAAGCTCACTAAAAGTGAGCAGGCTGCCTTCTAAGAATTACAGTACTAAGGGGATGGACCATTGCAGTGAATATAAGCCGTTGCTGTTTCTGAAAGTTGGTCTTGACTGGTTTTGTTTGTGATGCTTGCTGCTGAGTGCAATTAATGTAGTCAAAAAGTAAACTAATCTTGTATATACTGTTTCATTCAAGGACCTGCACTTAACGATCCACTGCAACAGGACTCAGGCATCGGGTGCGAACCCAGCCCTGAGCTTCCACTGCCAGCTCAGAACTCTCTGCAATTGTAATACGCCTCCAGACCATACATGTGCTTGGGGGGGGTTTGGGGGGGTTTTCACCCCCCCCCAGACCTGAGCTCACCCCCCCCAGAGGGGTACCTCACCCCCCCAGAATCCGGATTTTTCCAGTAAAAAACCGGAAAAATCCGGTTTTTCGGCGGCCTTCGGCCGCCCTTCACCCCCCCAGAACTTCCCCTCCTGCACATGTCTGCTCCAGACCTGCTACACTTGTATTTAAAATTAATAGACGTGTTTGCACATATAAAATCAAGTCGTTGTTGGTTGTTGCTGTTTTAGAAGGTGTCGTTTTAGAAAATAAAAAAACTACATAATAAGCTTTTTGAAATTTAAGCTTCGGAAAACAACTTCAACCGAAAACTTGTAGTAAGTTTTAGTGAAAGGGAGATTCTGGGTGCTTTTAAGGTGGGCGTATCAGGTGACGTTTTTTAAAAATTTCAAAGTCAAAATAGTTGCAAAGAAGCACGGCGGGTCAAGATGATAGCTTATTCTAGCTTGGTTTAGGACGCTCTTCAAGAATGAGCCTACTAAAATACTATATCGCTCACACAGGTAGGTATCTCGGAAGGGTGGCAAAAGGTGGCAGCGTCACCTGAGACAGTCACCACTTTTAGGGATGCTGGCCACGTGTCAGAAATTCGTTTTTCAGTCCAGCGTTCTGTTAGCTCAGTACGAGCAAAAGTTGTTAGCTTAACATGAAAGCTTGTACTGAACTATAAAGCTAATGAAACGGTATATTGGAAAAGAATTTCAGATTCGAGTTGAGAGATCCTGAAAACCCCTGGAATCAACTTCGAGACGTGTGTGGGTGCGTGTGTTTGTGTCTGTGGGGGGGGGGGTGTGAGTGTGGTTGGTAGAGGGGGTGTGGTTAGTAAGTCTATTTATTCTACAGGTAGTTCATGCCAGCCGATGTTTCGGATAGCCTCATTGGCACCTTCACACATGGACATTTTTGTGACGGGCTGGAATGGAGACACCGAAAACTTACCATAGCAATCCCCGAGTTGTTCTCCCAGGTTGGCAGTACGTCCACAGTGTCAGGCTTTGTTTCAGCTCCACCTGATAGCTGGCCACCCACTGACATTCTTGGAAAATTGCGTAGGGGACAGAAGCTTATTTAGTAAGAAGCTACTGAGCTAAGCAATCTTAATAATTCTCCTTAGTTCTTATATTACTTTTATGATATCTTGAGCCATAGTTTGTGTCAATAGCATAACATAGCTTGGAAAAGAAATTTCAAGCAGCTGCTGAGTCGCAAGCACCAATGCGCTTGACTTCAGGAACAACAAAACGTATCCTAGTTGCCCAGTTCTGATAATGTGCAATGGTGCGTACCTTATCCTTATCTCGTATCATTTTATCATACGTTTGTAAAGTTGGAAATGCATGACTAGCCAAACTTTATGGGCGGGAAACTGTGCGCAAAGGAAACGTCCAACCTGGAGGTAATGTAGTTCTGTCAACCTGATCGTACCTCGCCAAATAAGTCTAAGCGTATCCTACCGCCTGGATTTGAACCGCCGACGAATGAAAGGAAAATCCCGAAATTTTGCAGGAAAATACACCCTTAAAGCTAACTAGCCTACCTAACCCAGTACACTAAATAAAAATCCTTAGCTATCGTTTACACAATTTGACACAAAAACCTTAACTAGCAAAATGCAACGGTTCAAAAATTGAGATTTGCTATAAAAGTTACAAAAGGGGAGACCCATGAAAAGGTTAGAGACAAAAAACTGAACTTCTCAAATAGAGAAATTGCCAAAAAGACGGAGAGGACCTTTTACACGAATTAGAACCGCAAAATAATTTTCGCAATAGCTAAATGACTAATAAAGTTTACACAAATATTTATCAAAAACAAGACAGTCAACCCCAAAAAGTACCCAATTGCGAATAATGTATGGCTACCTTTATGATCGATCTAATAAAATAAAAATCGGAAATAAAAAGACAAATTTTATAACACAATCGAGCACCCAATTGCTGGGAGGGCTGACGAAAACCAAGGCATATTCAATATAAAGAATGACAATTTCAACTAAATTTTAAGACAATTTTACACATAACCATAGGTTAACGCGGCGTGGCTGGGGGGGCCCAGCTTCCCCAACCCGGACAAGGTGTAAACCCTACCGCCGCCGGGGACATGAGGTAAGCAAAACTAGCCAGAAAAAATCCTTTGAACATCTCCGGCTTCCCCAGAATTTTTAGATCAAATTTTTAATTTTCGTAAAAATTAGAAACAAGCTTGAATTTTTTCTAAGAATTGAATATTTTTTGAAATTGTTTAAAACATCGCAAATTCTAATTAAATTATCGTTAATTTTTCGAAAAATCAAGACATATATTGTTGAGGTTCAAGCCCTCTGAAAATTTCAGTTCAAGGCAGAAGTCCCCTCAACATCATCTGGGGAGAAGCCCCCAGGAGCCGAAGCTATGTTAGCCTAAGTCATTCATAAATGAATATTCTTACATTAATCTCAACCAAAACTAAGCTCGCCTTACACTAATATTCACACCACAGAGAACAGACATGACGTCTCCTCATTACACATATCACCTTTGCTACAACTCCAAAAGAAAAGCCTCGTTATTGGGCGCCAACCAGCAGTTGCAGCCAGACATGTGGAGGAGGCAAAATTTGGGGTAGTAGAAACCGAAGGTTTTACTCAAAAAACGGGAAAATCGCATTCTAGAGATGAGCTCCAAGTTTGGAAGAGGTGAACGCCAATTCCCCGAACACTTGCAGTTTCTCCCTGATATAAAAATGTTTATTTGAAATGCGCATTTTTATCGGGAATTTATATGAGAAATATGTAA
>JASAND010011572.1:0-97049 GCA_030248195.1 Trissonchulus latispiculum
GGTGTCGGGGACTATTTGGAATTCCGGGTTTTTTTCCCACATTAGTGACTGGATAATTTGTATTGGTACCCGCAGAAAAGGAAGAAGCAGAAGATTTGGACGGAAAGGGTGAATTTGAATTTTGTTGAGAAGGGGGAGGGGGAGGTGGTGGTTGCTCGCAAACCTGATACGGCTGTACAGGCCCCGAAGGAGGGCCCACGACAGAATCTTGTTGTGCCGAGAGCGAACCTCCCGAAGAAGGGGCGCCCCCAGTAGGAGTCAACGCTACACCTTTACCTTCCCTTAGGGAAAGCGCGGGTGTGCGCTGCTCTTGCTGCCGCGGAACCTCAGTCGATCCTGAAAAGCGATTTTCTGTGACATAATCAGCCGCAAAAGCATGCGAGGCCACCATGTCCGTCATATAATAGGGGTTAGAGGGGGCATGTTGTGGAACATAAGGGGGAACTTGCAACGGGGGCAAATTTTGGTTGGGTCCCTCCCACAAATTATTGTTATCCAATTCCCGGATAACTGGGTTTTCAAAAACTTGTTGCTCCAAATAATCGTAATTGAAATTTGGGGGAGTACGTACAAAATATTGACCCTCGGGATACTGAGAATTTGGGGGTAAAAAACGTAATTGGGTGAGCTGTTGTCGACCCTGAGGGTCTGGGGCCGCAATTTGGGATCCCTCATATAAATGTTGGCCATAGGAACCCGGGTGGACCGCATAATATTGGGGTTCCGCTCGATTTAGAAAATTAGGGTTGGCCACTTTTTCTGGGGAGGCCAATGGTGGATTTTGAGTAGTGGGGTGGGGAACTTGCAAAGGTGGAGACGGGGGAGGTCGGGTATGATACAATTTTGGAGCGGAAGGGCAACCTTTGCAAATTGGGTTTTTCTGAATTTGTAAATGGGAAGGGGCTTTTTGGTGATTTGGTTGGACATTTCCGTACTGGTCACGAGAAAAAGTAACCCCGCCCATATGTGAACGTGGAGGGGGAGGAGGATTTGTTGTACCCGTTATATACGTATTTTGAAAATTGTTGGTGAAGTAGGGGAGCCGGAAAAGATTGTGGAGGGGGTTGGGGGCGAGTTTCCCCCGCAAAAGTTTGAGGTTGAGGTATATACGTAGTGGGCGTGGGTATTGGACCCACCCCACTTTGGACCAAAACCACCGAACCCTGACTGTGGGCGGAATCATACACATAGCCCGTTTCGGAATCAGCCGAATGGGGTGGTTTTTGCGGAAAGAAAACATGATTTTGGGGGGGCGCCCCCCCCCACTCAATTGAGCTGCAGAAAAACCCGGCCCATTTTGGGTACCCACAGGCCCCTGAGCTGATTGGGACTGAGAATACCCATCTGTGGATTGTCTACACTGTGGTCTAGACGCACCAGGAAGGGCGCCCTCAGATCCCAAAACAGCCGAAACAACTTTTTGGGCGGCCTGAGTGGCATCAAAACGAGGAGAAATAAAATTATCAAAACTGCGACAAAAATTTGAATTTTCTGATGGCTGGGGGGTCTGAGAATTTTCTACAGTTTGGGGAGGGATTTGGGAAGTTCCCAAAATTGGCCCCCCCAATAGTTTTGACCCGGGTCTCCCGCTGACTCTGTGTATAATTCTGACCCAAGTTTTGGGGAGAAACGACCTTTGCAGATTGGGGGGTGTGCAAATTTGGTAGGTGTAGCTCAGTGGGTCCCCCCCCAGTATTTTGCAGTGCGCCAGAAAAATTTAGATAACCACTGGAGGTTTTCCCTGTGGGGAAAATTTCTCCAGCGGTTAAATTACGTCTGGTAGGAGGGGGAGTAGGGGGGCGAACACCCCCCCCCCCCGAAAAATCGTAGGAGAAGGAACTGAATTTTGGGGGTGTTGATTTTCCAAATTTTCGGGGTGGGGGAGGTTTTGATGTTGGGGGTGGAGCGGCTCCACCTGCAAAGAATCACATTCAGAAACTGGGGGGGGAGACGAAATCAGAACTTGGGGGGGTGCAGATTGGGGAATCTGCAAACTGAAATGGGGTGGATTATTTGAAAAATTCTGGGGAGAATTTGATGAATTTTGGGGGAGAGTCTGTGAATTTTGAGGAGGGTTCTGGAAATTTTGGGGAGAATTCATAAAATTTTGGGGGAGATTCTGAGAATTGTGGGGGAGATTTTGCAAATTTTGGGGGGGATTTTGCAAATTTTGGGGGGGGATTTTGTAAATTTTGGGGGGATTTTGTCCCCCCAACACGTCCACTGAGGTACACCTAGGCACACCTAAAGCATTATCCAACCCCCCAACAGCCCCAGAAATTTGGGGGAGGTAAGAAAAATTTTGGGGGAGATCGTTAGAATTCTGGGGGGATTCTGGGAATTTTGGGAAAAATTTTGAAAATTTTGGGGGAGACTCTGTCCCCCCACTTCCCCTACAGACAACCGTACAGGTGCCCCCAAACTGGCACCTGAACCCCCAGCAACCCCAAAATTTTGGGGGGTTGAGAACCCCCCAGCTCTGTTCCCCCCAAATTTGGTGACCGACGTTTTTGGAAAAATTGTTGATTTAAAAAACTGTCAGAATTTTCGGGTGCTTGCCCGCTGGGTAATTCGGAAAAAAGTCGGGCAGTGCCGTCACGTAATTTTTTTAGGTAGCGAGTAAGCCGGGGGGAAGAATCAGACATATTTACTCCAAAGTTACGGTCGCCAGTTTGTCGAATTGTGAAAATTCTGAATAAATAATTTAGTTTCAGTAAAGATTAGAGGTTCGGTAGAGTGTGTAATACGTCTGATTCAATCCCTACTTAATCGCTATCCTAATTAAAATAAATGGCACGCCCTAATTTACACGGATTTACTTTGCAACAATAGAAAAAATACAAAGTTTCAAACATCTTCAAGCACACAATAATATTTTGGTAATTCAAATAAACCTTCACAAAACGGCACGAAATAAGAAAAACGGGCAAGCACGTGAATAAATTTTAACAAAATCTCAAAACAAAGAAACAAACCATATATGAACTCCAAGTACCAGTGTGGGTGTGACCCCAAACAATCCCCCCGACTAACAACTGATTCGCGCCGGAGAATGATAAACACAAGATGGCGCCCAAAAACCGCCACACGTCAGAAAGTTTGAAACCAGAATGACTAAAATTGTAATCAAAATGGCGGCAAAGATGTATTAGCTATGTACGGCATTGGACCGTACACAGCAGTCAAATTTAGATTGATTTTGCATAAAGTTGGCACTCACTTTTGAATAATTTAGGGTAAAATCAAGGAAATATTCTACAACATCTTTCTTCGTTATAGAGAAATTAGCTAAAATGTATGCGCGACCTTTGATACTGGCTGATTTTCCCAACTTTAGCAAGCAACCACAATAACCAGAAGGTAGCAATCAGAGCAACTAAAAAGGGCCCCGGGATATTTTTGCATAAAACACATCAGTTAAGTAGCAGTCTGCAGCTTGATGTTCTACCGCCGCTGGAAAAAATTATAACGAATTATTATATGTCAGTCGAAAACCTTAACTTGAAAATTTGCTTAGCCTGTGGAAACACGTAAATCGCACAATAAAAGCATGTAACCTGAGGAGTATAAACAGATTACAAACAAGTTGAGTGTATTAATATTCAGTATTGTAAAATGCTTATATTTTGTAATTTCACCCTGTTTTAGTTTCCAAATGGCAGGTCTGAAACGGCCAAACACCTTTCTGGAAGCACCAGGAGAGCCAACAATGCCGTGGAAGGAGTGGAAAGAGCGCTTTGAGATTTTTCTGATTGCCAGTGGAATGGATGAACTTTCTGATCGTCGAAAACGAAGATTGCTTCTGCACTGCGTTGGAACACATGCTCACCGAATGTATAAAACGTCTTTGCTACAACAGCAACGACAACAGTGTGGCTCTTCTGAAAACAGTAACTTTAAAACCTACGACAATGCCTTTGAACTCATGGATCAGCTCTTTTCTTCAAAGAAATATATTGACAGACATAGGGAGCGTTTCCGTCGATGCTTACAAAAGGATAGCCAGTCAGTATCTGAGTACTATCATAGACTATACCAGTTGTCACTTTTCTGTGAATTTGATGACTCAACATCGACTCAACTTCTGGATCAATTTATTAATGGAATTCGAGATATGAATATTAAAAAAAACCTTCGTGGGAAAGGCCGTATGACGATTCAAAAAGCACTTGATATGGCGCAACGATTGGAGAGATCAGCAAATGTTCATGTGCAGCTGTCAAATCTACGAACGCAAGGTAATCTTCAATTTGTGCAATTTTTACCTAAGTAATGAAACTGAAAACAGAAGTGTTACTACAGCACCTGCGACCGAAAACACAAGTCAAGAAACCCGAAACCCAAGCTTCACCATTTGCTGTGTGGACCTTAGGTTAACATTTGTCCTGCTTTTTGAATAGGAATTTTCGCTTCCTTTTGGTAGCTAAAACGCTGAAAAGTTAATTTAATATTAGTGAAGACACAATTAACATTAAATTTGCTTTCAAAACACAATGTATAAATCTAAAAAAACAATACATGAAGAATGGCTATTAACAATAATGATTGAGAAGTCTCATAAATAAACTCGTATAAAAATGAATTTGCCCAGTTACCGGTAAACCTTTTACCACCCTCTTGGTTACAATTTAACTTTTAAATAATTAGAAACGAAATTCCTCTAATATAATTCAAGTTTTAAATCCCCTTTTTCCTGCTGCGCCTCAGCGCAGCAGGTCTATTATGTTTGCTCTGCCATCCAGCTTCCACGCATCTACGTGAAAAACATAAGAATTTACATGATTGCATGTAAAACAGTGTTTTAAGATGGCAGAGCATGATTTGCACATGCGATTCTATTTTGAAATTATTCATAAACGATGACTCATAAAGTCAACAGGAAACAGAAAAAACACATTAAATCAGAATAAACAGGTTTCTTTTGTACTGACTGACGGGGAAAATTCTCTGAGCTTTTTGCAGAGAGTGGCGCTTATTGTTTTGGTTTGCACATCATGCAAAAGGAAAAGCTTTTGATTTATACTTCCATATCTGTTACAACAGATAAAGCACTTGGCAATTGCAAAGTTTGCAGTTCTCTTTCACTTTAACAAACACATTGGTAAATCAAAAAGATGGTAGCAAATCGTATTCTTTAAAGCGACAACGTCAATTCCGACATTAGCGTCCGCTGCGCAGCAGGCCTACAGTTTATAAAATTGTAACTCAGTAAACATTAACCTTTTGCATGCAATATTGCTTGTTATGATATTGGATCAGGGGTTCACGCCCTGTTTTGACCAAGGACTTCTATAATACTGTTAGACGTAAAGCAAGTTATCGAAACGCTTATTCTGTGAGCTTCCAACACAGCTTTTGAACAAAAACGTTCGGTTATTGAATATATTCTCTCCTGTAAACTGGCTCCCAATTTTCGCGTGGCGCAATGAGGTCAAATTTGCAGGCTAAGCCGTAAGTGTGCAGAGTCTATGTTTTGCTAGCCGTTATGGTTGTTATGCTTTTACGCTGTACCCTTATTTGCTTAGGAGAGTGTCCAAAGGCAAAGTGTCTCTTTGATTTACCAGATCAAGTTTTGGTGAAAATCTTCCGTCTGATGCCCTGGCGGCAAAGAATTTCCTTGGAAACAGTCTCAAAGCAGCTCCATCTTCTCGTGTTTGAATCCTATCTCGATGTAAAGTTCTTTGCATCAGGTGTAGCTGGAATTACAGCAACTAATGAGTCTACTTATGACTTTGCATATTTAAGCAAAAGGGCAGGTTATGTAGATGATCGCATACTCTGTGCAATGGTACGGTTTAAGCGACTGAAGGAGCTCTACTTACTGACTCCTATTCATCAGGATATTTTCGCTCGAATTGGGGTCGCCTTTCCGGAATTGCATACTTTGGGAATTCATCTCAAGAATCTTAGACAACAATTGAAGAGGTGTACTGTGCCAAAAAACGTCACTCTAAAAATTCACCATACAAACTGGTCGAATGAAATACTTGAGGACTATGATGATATTGAACCCCCGCTTACTGAAAGTGAATTTAATGATATTTGGAATGTGGTTACTGCTAGAGACTGTGAATTGCAATCTTACTGCGTGCATGCAGAAAGTACTGAGCCTGTTAATCAATATATTCCACATTTCTTGCAGGAACTGAACATATTCAGAAAATCGTGCAATGCCCATTTCATACCTGACATGATGGAGAGAACTCTACAGATGAAGTCGTTGGTAATTTCGAATTTTTTCCTTTCTTATCAATCTTTATTTTCGCTAAGTCAGCACTGCCCACACTTGGAAGACATATCCTTTTATGGCTTATGGGAAAACATTTCGGAAACAACGGACTTCACGAAGCTATCGTTTCTCCAACTACAAAGTATAGCTGTTAAATGCTGTCCTGATAAATTATTGTTTAATTTGGCGAAGTCCGGAAAACTCCATACACTTGAAGCTGGATCTATTAAACCGGAAATGTTTTCGCGAATCGCTACTATTAATCCTGGCTTAGTGCATGTTTGTGTTGGTGTTCCATTGACTGAACTTCCGATGCAAGGTTTTATAGAGAAATACCTTGGAGACCTGTCGTACCTCAAAACAGTTTCTTTACGGATCAGTCATAACAACGCATGGATGCCTGGCATTTTTAATACAATTAGAAGGTCCTGGCGGTTTCGTAATCTGCGTTCATTCGAGTTGTCTTCTGTAGAAGAGGATCATAATGAAACCATAACAATCCCTGGTGATTCTTATAGACCGTTTTCCAGAGTACTGCGCAGTGTTACCTGTCTTTCCTTATCAAATGCAAAGATAGAATGTAATCTTTTCTGCCCGTCGTTAAAAGAACTTAAGCTTTATCGGGTTGTCTTCAACATCGGATCGTCTGGAATTTATGTTGGTCCATACTTCCAATCACTTAAAATTCTCGATGCAGTCACAGATTTGAGAAAAGTATTTGTTGAAAAAGGAGCTGCACCAAATATCCAGCATCTTTACCTAACGCTAAATGTTGACCTCAGTGGAGGGTTGCCATGGTCTGTTTATGTGGACTATCTGGGCTCGCTTGAAAATTTAAGAACTATCGAGCTAACAATCTGTTGCGTAGAAGACGCATTTAATTCTAAAATCTATGACATTGCAGACGCATTGGGGAAAGCATTGGGATGTCTTTCCACTTTACAGCGTGTAATATTGAAGAACATAAACTCCTGTTTAGATAAATGGATCATTCAGAATTTGATCATTTGGAGAAAAACTACGATAGCATCAGGTGAAAGTATGCCATTATTAGAACACAATTTTTCGTTGGAAGAAGTGGATACGGACGATTTGGAAGCTGCCAATGTGGAAAACATTGTTGACTTCCATCAATCGGAAAGAGTATCATTCACAGGCCACGACATTTTTCAGAAGAACTTTATGAATAATTGCCATTGTTCTGATCCGAACTTTTGCGACATTTTGAAATTAAAGTATTAAGGTATGTGCGCTGCTATTCCACACGAACGATAAATAAGTCAAGACTGATTTATTAAACTTTCCATAACAAGCTTTCGTACATATAAGTTCATTCTATAGCCGAACACTATTAACGAGATCTTGGCAAATCAAGTCACCATATTTCCTCCCTTGTTAACAAAGTCAAAAAACAAAAACAATAGCAATACTGACATAGCAATAGTTACACGTGCACTTGCATTTTCCATTCACCCGGTTTGTTTGGTTTTTCAAGTTGCTTAGCTTCTTTAGAAATTAAGCTTAGGACCCTTTATCTCTTAGGGGTTGATGATCCATGGGGTGGCTGAACGGTTTGAATAGATAAGCAGACGTGACCTTTGGCTACCTATAAGGTTTAGCCGAAAGTGTACCGTCCAATCCAAGTTTACGGTATATCTGGCGGTATACCAAATTGAGAGGTCCAGCTTGCGATGCCGCTTTGAGTTGAGTGTTCGGTCAAGAGACTCGGAAGGTAAGGTCTAACCTAGATCTTTTTCTCACTGGATCACAATATCTGGCGGTATGCCAAATTAGGTTTGAAAATGGTCGATCGCCGGTATGGCACAATTTCAACCTCAGGTATGGCACCTCGCTACTTCTAGTAAACCTCTGGTGATGATACATCAGGTAGATGCTAGATACTCTTCCTGGTATGTACAAGAATAGGTCGTCCAAAATTTAGTGTTAGTAATAACCGGTATGGCTACAGTGACGATAGCGACGATAGCGATAGGCAGGTGGATTGTTGGTTGCTGGTTAGCCTTGTTATCCTTGGCTAGTATGGGTGTAGTATAAATCATTCTCGCCGCCATGTGGTAAGGAGCTATAAACGATCGATAATAAGTCAAGACTGGTTTATTAACATTCCATAACAAGCTTACGTACACTTCAGTTCATTCTACATCCGAACACTAGCTACAACAAGATATTGGCAGATCAAGTCACCACAATATCTATAAAAAGCTTGAATAGAATCAATGAATGGAAGATTGAAATTGAGGTTATGCAACAAATTTGCGAGATAGTCGGTAAAGATCGTTACTGCAAATATTTTGCACGTTTCATCCGGTATAAAAATTTTGCAAGTGAACATGAACTTGGGCTGAGGAAATTTCACCAAATATTAACAGCTTTTCTATTGCTATATTCTATGCCACACAGGCAGAGAAAGTAATGACATCACCCCCCGAAACCAAATCGAAATCACTGGAATCTAACCGCCTCTGAAGTTTGTATTTCCCTAACACATAATATTATTTCTTCGGAATCCTTGTGATGAGAAGAATTAAGAAAACACAAAATTTTAAGATTTAAAAAATTTGAATTTATCGATTTGTCTCGGTTTGAGCCAAGCGTACGCTAGCATAACTCCAGATAGATATGCTATAGATTTAATTTCTCTAAGAAATAGTTGTTCCTTACTTTACTAAAATCATCGTTTGATTTAAAGTGGTGATTCCTTTTGGGAGTTTCCTTTATTTTATTTTCATTTCCTTTATTAGCATACAGCCCAAATCAACTTCAAATTTGATAAATCTTTCCAAAATAATTTCTTTTGGCGTACTAGTACCATCAGCACAATCCTGAGTTCCGATAAGGTGTGGTATCCCAAACCAGAAATCCAAACGTTCGAATGACTAGTGCTGGCACCAGTTTCGATTATTAAAACCGGTTCCGGTTCCGGTCTAGACCACCGGTCCCGGTTCTAGCTACCGGTTCCGGTTCCAATTGATGTTTTTTATAAAAAATTAAAATCACACATTTTTTATAGTTTTTGAAAATTGCTATAAAACATGATATATTTGAATGCACAAAACTATAAGGGTGTTTTATACAGATTTCAGTTACTTTTTATTATTTACTCTGTCAAAACAGCCATGATCTTTACCTTTTATCCCAATGTTTGGTAAATTTCAGGCAGCAGAGCTTAAGACATTAAGTATATATTCTGGATCCAGACAAACAGTTAGCTATTCCCCTGAGAAAGCGAACGTCGCAACTTAGAAATAACAAACTTACTTTACTGTCAGTCTAACATAAAACTTCCCCCAACCTTCATGTGCACATACTGGAGGGATTACTGTAGCGGGATAGTGTTTTCTATTTTTATGACAATGGTGAATTCTGAATATGCAGGAAGTTTCTCCTGTGTGTTGTACGCGTATGTAGGTAATCGCTGGCTAGGGCCGGTTTTGTGTTAGTGCTTAATTAGTTCACATATTATGGCAGAGAGCAGCGGTGTGCAGCTGCAGTTTTTAATTTCGCTTGCTGCCTATAGGAAACTCGACAATGTTTTTGGATTTCTTCTTTCCTGGTTTTCTGAAAACATTTTGTGGTAGGTTCTTCGCTTGTGATTGTATCGCAATTTTTGCATTGCTTCTTTAGTTATTGATTTTCTGAAAAGGGTAAAAGGTATTTCTGTCATAGCAGAGAGAGAGAGAGAGAGAGAGAGAGAGAGAGAGAGAGAGAGAAAGAGAGAGAGAGAGAGAGAGAGAGAAAGAGTATAAAGCACTGAGCTGTGATTTTTAATTTCGCAAACTGACTGTGTTGGAGAATTGACTCAGGTTTTGGATTGCTTTCTTAGTTATTGATTTCCTGAAAACATTTCTGAACGAAGTTTATTCGTGTAATACCTGTGTGGAAATATCAACTCAAGTTTTGCATTGCTTTAGTTTCTGTTCTCTAGTGTTGTTGCCCGGCCGGTTTTTTGACTCGGCCGGCCGGACCCAGCCGGCCGAGCTTGTGAACCAGGCCGGCCGGCGGGTTAAAAAGGCCGGCCGGTCCCATTTTTTCCCTATTTTTCGTGTATTTTGCAAAAGTTTTAGCATTAAATGATGCATACAGTTACTCCTGGTAATGTATAACAGATAAAATCAAGTAGTGTCCTTTTTCTGAAGACCGGCCTGCCGGCCGCCCGGCGGGATTGGCGGCATAGTGGGCCTACCGGCCTCCCGGCCGGCCGGCCGGGTTTTCCTCGGCCGGTCAACAACTCTACTGTTCTCTGAAAGGTTTTCGTTGAACGTTTTCTGCGAAAATTTGAAAATGATGAAGCTTTGACTTATTAGCAACGATGAAACCAGGTGGGGCACCGGGCCAGGAGATCTAACCTGATCTGGGCCCGGTATTTCTGGTCGGGCAGATTTTTGCCTTTGAAACATTTTTAATTTTTACTAATCTTGCTAAGTACTATAATAATCAAAAGTAGATGGTGTGCTGACTATGACAAACCATTTTGTTCCAACCTGCTTCATCAAGTTTAATTTAGTTATGTCAGTTCGAGTGCGAAATTGTCGAAGACAGTCCTAATTTTTCCAGTTTACTTGCTAAGTTACGTTAAAGAAAACTAACATTTTGCCCAACTTCATATCTAGACGCCAAAAAGTCGAAAAAGGTCAAAGAACAGTCACCTCACCAAAACAGATATGTTTCTTAGTCTTTCCAACATTAAAACTGAAAACCGGGTCAGTAAATAGTTTCCCGGTTTCATCCCTGCTTTTTAGTTCTAAAATCAAAAGTTTGTAAAAAAACTACTGAAATGCTTCTATATGAAAAATTTTATACGCGAAAACTAATCAAACAAATTTCTACTATGTGGATGTGGTGGAATGCAAAGCCAAAGCTATATAGCGAGTCTCTGATCTTTGTATTTTGCTATATAAATTTTTTTAGGTTCAGTTAGTTCAACTTGCTGAATTATTCGTGTCAGTCTTTCTTGCTTTCACCCAGTGTGAAAGACAGCGCTTTCTTTTTAATCGTTGAACATGGCGTATTTTGATCATCTGTAAATTTCGGAAGTTGCAGTTAGACAGCAGTGTCAGAATACTTCCTTCGTTTCAGAAATATGCAAATTAGTTTATGTGTCACAGTGACAACTATGTGACACTTCTCTGCCACCCAAAAACAGACACAATTTAACACACAGTCAACGCGTGAAACAGATGTACGCACACAATCAGCGGCACATGGTGACAGCTCTCTAATAGTTTTGACTAACATTGGCACATATGTATATATCTGTTAAGTATAGATCTACGTCTATATGGCAAATTTGTATGTCTACGTAGTCATCACTTTGCAATTAATTTTTATCATTTTCAACCTGGGATTCGAACTAGAGCTAATAACAGCTGCGTCTAGTTCTTGCGTCCTGACTTCTACACCAAACATTAATGTTTCTTTTATATGCAGGAAGATATTAAGGTAAAATAAATCCTTTTATTCAAACCATTCAAAAAGAATACTTGAAAAATTTTGCATCTTTTTGCCCCAGTCAAAGAAATGGCCGTACAGGGTCTTGTCTTGATTACCCCCTACGACTCAAAATTATTTAGAACAACCAAATGAGCTGAGATTTGTTGTGGGTATACTTTCTACCACGCTGAGCCCTAATATAGCAAGTTTTCTGATTTCGCGATTTCCAAGCGGGAACGAAGGGAAATCGAAACATTTTGATCTGCCATTTTGCTGAAAAGTTGTATATAGGAATCACAAGTCTGTTTTTCGATTCAACTTCATAATCAGAATAAACCAATGAATGATAAAGCACTCTCTAGTTTTTTCTCTCTCTGTCTCTGCAACGCTATTTTTCAATGAAAACAACAAACTATATTCGATCAGAGCAAACTCGAAAAGAAATGGACACTGCTATTCCCTCTCGACCAAGCACATTCTGCTCTCTGTGGCCCCTGGCTTTCAAACAAACAAAAGCGTATTCCTAAAGAATTAAGTTTGCATCATTTCCCATAATCCCAACAAACAACAAAACAGCAAAATATGCACACTAATAGACTCTACTCTCTCTGGACAACCTAAAGCCGCCTCTGCTCTCTGCGGCTCCTGGCTTTCAAAGGAAAAATAGAGTGAATCAAACAAATTAGATTTCCATCACTTCATGCTGACTGATTATGAACACAATTAAAGTCAAACAAGAAATGCGAATGCAGGAACGACGTAACCCGCCAAAATACCACTAGTCAGACCCTCGAAAAAAGACCTTCTGCTTTTATGATTCTGGCATATAATAATGTTAGCTAGAAATTTAGAAAAATAACTGATAATAAACAATAAATTAATTCATATAGCTCTTCAAAAACAATTACATCAAATAACACTAAAAATTTTGATCTCTATTAAAATACTTCAGAACGTGCACATGAATTGCTGCCCTAAAACTTTCCTCACCAATTTCAAACTGTCCAATCATATTTGCTCATCGATTCAACAGCACATGCTCAACTACTACATAGTTTAATCATTGAAGCTGGAGCTGAAACTGAAATCTGAGATCGAATATTAGGTTTCTTAATAATAATAAAGGTTTTTCTGAGAACGAAACATACACAAGAAAAAATGGGGCATATTGTTAAACGAAAATCGTACTTTTCGAGCATTTCTGCGGAGCACAGGTGCAACTTACATTCAAAACCAAAATAAGTTATGTGCAGTAAATGAAATCAATCTCGTAAGTATTTATTTTTCACAGATTTTAATATTATTAGGTGAAATAAATATTATTTTGTAGCAAAAGCTCTATTCCCTATCAAAGTTTAAACCTATATATAAACATAAAAATATTAAAAGATAGAATGGATATGAAATACAAAAATTTTTTAATAGGCCGCCAAACCAAAGTCATCTTTTTCGGTTGCGCTAGCCAATTACTATTAAATAAGACCGGTACCTCAGGGATACTGTTGCTCAGCTTAACCCTGGGCCAGAACGCTTTCACATGTCCTCCTTTAGAGAAGTCACTGGAGAGTTGCAAACTCTGGGGGGGTGTGTGGCATAAAAGAATAAATACAAGAGAAAAGAGATAAGATCCATAAAGGAAAGCAAACGGTGGTGTTGTTGCGAAAATAAAACGTAAGGTCAGATTGCTTGCTTTTTTAGATGTAGCCACTTTTGTTAATTTGGCTTAAAAAACCCTTGCATTTTCGCAGAGATCAAACAATCCATGATATCCTGAAATACGCAAGCCGTAAAATTGAACTAAGAGTGTCAATTTGAAGGTCCTACAGGGGCCAATTATCCGAGGCATGGTCATTTTCCCACTGCTGCCCCATAGACTGTTATCATCGATCAAGTCAAAATTCAAAACACACGTTTGCAACTAGTACGATTCTCTGTACATCAGTATGCCGAACAAAGGGTGGGTATTGCACTTACACTAGAAATGCCTGCACCCATCTTCATTCGGACCGGCAATTTGGTATTTGAGTCTCTCCACTCCTGTTCTGGACTAAAGTAAAGGCTAATATAGATACCACATGGCAGGTATTTTTTTATTATTTCTATATAACAAATATACCATAGCAGCAGCAGCAACTGCAGTATTATTCTTGCAGTAAAATGAGTATGTATTCATGTAAACGTTTTAAATGAAAATACCTATAGCATTTTCACTAACATATAAAAGTGGAGACATTTATTCAAAATGGACACATTTTGTTTCCATTAACATCAAAGTTTTCCTTGAAACTCATAAAATGTTCAAGGAAATTTTAGCTTTTTGATATCTTGTGCCTCTTAAAGATAAGCCTCCTTTCAGTGACTTAGTCGCAAAATAACGAAGAATGAACTTCCAAAGTTGCTGGTTTTGTCGTTATTTTGAATCAGGTTTATCACCAATGAGCTAATAATTTGCAACTAAAATGTTAAGGAAGTAAATAACACTATGAATTAATTTAATTAATAAATGAATATTTTTGTTAGTACTTGATTTGAATCCAAACTACAATAACAACTGATAACCGTCGTATCAGAAATACAGATTTCGATAGCAAATTCAGAAGCAATAAATTCAAAAATGTCCTGAAACAGACCTGAGTACAAGCCTTTTACTTACACTGGTTTAAACCTTACAATTGTCACCTTACAATATGCTACAAATTGCAACTTTAAGCTATTCTTCAGACAGCTGAGATCGTTGGGATATCAGGGAGGTTCGTTGAACTCTCAGTCTTCGATCAAGTCGGGTGAACATGAACATGGTAAAGGAGTTGCTGCGCACAGCACCGCTGGCTGATACCGGCTGATTGGTGCTGATAAGACTAGGCAGGGGAGTGTGCTTGCTTTCCGGCAGCAACAGAAGAGACAGCACCGTATCAATAATGGCAAGAGATCCAAACAAGAGATATGGTAGGGCTGGCCATTGGCGACCCTAAAAAATAAAAAACTGATTTTTGCGAATAATGAAACGTTTTAGAGTTAAGGTTTAAGTGCATGCTTAAAATGAAACTATAAAATTTGTACAGATGATGAACGATGCAGTCTGCTTACAATAAATACAATTTGTGGAGCAATCATGGCACCAATGCGGGCCCAGACGGAGCAGAAGCTGGTAGTTACACTGCTAAAATTAAATCGAAATAATTAGTTAATTATACGAAAAATCGTCTTTAACTTGGTGAAGTAGGATAATTGTGCCACGTGTGTACTGTAGCATTTCATTCTCGTTCTCTTTTTGCATTACAGAAGACAAGAGACTGTCAAAATGCACAAAAGATTCGCAGGCTTTCAATTACAATATTAAAGATATTTATTGCGTCTCACCACTTTTTATTTGTCTATTTATATCTGCTATTTGTTGATAGACTTCATTATAAAGAGTATCCAATTACCGTATTGAAGTCGGCACCAATTCTGTTGCTCGTAAATGTACTACTATCCAACCAGGTGTACAGACTGCAATGCTGATTAACGATAATCCCTGAAGCTCCCGATGGAATTCCCAGGTTCGATCTGCAATAAGTTTGCTGTGGGCATACACAGAAGTGTCATTTTTCTTAAATTATATATAGTTAAAAGATAATATTGGTAAACTTTAGAGTTCGAAAAAGTCAACTGAGTTTGCCCTCATGTCTTCCACTATACTTTACTAATGTCCGTATTAGTGAGTTTACTGTAAGTTTATATTAAAATTGTGATTTTGTACTAATAAACATTTTATTGTTTTGAAGTATGTTAGGCGAAGTGGCCCAAATATGGGCAAATCCGATTTAACCACATAGAGATAGCATGAAAAAGTTGCCTAATATGGGCACCGTGGTTCCTAATATGGGCCAAGTGGCCCAAATATGGGCACACGCTTTATCATAGCGGCAAGATCAAAGGAAATCAGATAAAACGTTAAAACTGACGATTTCAAGTGCAAAATTACCTGTTTTGATGTTGTTACTGTCTAGTAACTGATAATTAACAATTATACTTCCTGCTAACTAATAATCATTGACTATTAATAACTATGATCCATTTACTCTTAATAACTAATAAATATTAACTATTAATAACTGCTATTAACTATTAATTAGTCATTATATGAATAATTAATGAGTATAATCAATTAATAAATGATAATTATTAATTATTCGAAGCTTTTTAAAAGCAATTTTATAATTAAAACGTGTTATGAGGTGTTTTTGTGTATCTTGTTCAAAAAGTCAGTTTTCTCACAAAATTTCTGTAAAATCCTCGTTAACTTAAATATTAATCACTATCGTGTATAAAAGTTTCAAGATAAAGGTTTACAATTTCTGTAATTACATAATCGTTATTTGCATGTAAAAGGCCGATGTTTTACATGTAAAAAGCCTATTGCCCATATTTGGGCACCAGTACATTTTGGCCTGCCCATATTAGGGCTCAAAATGAAAAACGGCACCAAAAATAGTTGTCCTGCATAAAATGTTTTACAGAAAAGACATAAAGCTTTGATTTTTTTGCGAGTACAATCTGCGAAGAATTATCTATAGATTGATATTAATTTTTCCAGGATTCGCCGAACTGAAGCCGAGAATCCTTCACATGAAAAATTTGGCGTATAGAGGCAAAAGTTTGCTTTTCGGAAATTCAAAAATGACAGTAATTAGGAAATAAATATTAATTAATTATAGAAAGCAAAGCTTGTGTTGCAATTTGGCAGGTACATTGTTAATTTAGAATAGAAGAAATTGCTAAAATTTTGTTTCCGAATTTGGAAGGAAACATGCACTGTACCTATCCGAAGTTGGAGTTGCCCATATTCGGCCCTTGTCCATATTCGGGCCACTTCCCCTACTTTCCTCTTCAGGGAAGTGCAAGCTTTTAGTATGTATAAAGAAAAAAGACCTTTGCCAAAACTGGCTACCTAAAATATATTGGGAATGTATTGCAAAATAGCAGCTTTTGACGTTGCAACTTACAGTATTACTTACTTGAAACTACAATACCAGCCGAAAGGATGGAACAGACAGCCACAGTTACTGTTGTGAGAAAGTGCAGTGGTCGGCGGCCAAACCTTCTAAAATTAGACATCGATAATCATTTAGGTCAATAAAGTATTATTACAGTATGTTCTTTTAGCGCAAACCTGAAATTTGTTTTTCCCTCCCAATAATGAGCTACAGCTACTGTCATATTTGAGTGCAAAGAAAAAGAAATTTTAAAGAAAGTAAGAAAGAAAGAAAAGAAACGAAAAAGAAAGAAAGAAAGAAAGAAAGAAAGAAAGAAAGAAAGAAAAAGAAAGAAGAAAGAAAGTCCAATAATTTGAATTTACCCTGGCCTGGCCCTCAATGTTGTGATATTTGATCTGTACCTTTTGCTTAACACTGACTTTGATGTAAACTTGGCTTCTTCTACTACACTACGCACGCATATATGCACGGACAGAGCCTGTGTATTAAGCCCAAGGTTTCCAAAACAAATGTCAATCAAATGCTTGGACTGACCTTTGCATCAAAAAACTTTGATTCTTGCCCCCTCTTTTCTTCCTTTCTTTCTTTCTTTAAAGAAAGAAAGAAAGAAAGAAAGAAAGAAAAGAAAAAGAAAGAAAGAAAAGAAAGAAAGAATCTTTCTTTCCACTGAAATATGACAGTAGCTGTATGATGAAGTTATAAAGCGCAGTGCATTAAAAAAGTGATAAAACAGGGAAAACACTATGTATGAAAATATACCACTGACTGCGGTAGGAGCGTGCAGACGCCTATTTTATTACTACTAATGAGATTTTCAATTCTTGCAGTTTTTGGGCTGCAGCACATTAACCCTTTAATGCCGGTAAGGGCCATATGGCCCAAGTGGCGATTTTCGCCATCTTGTTTTTGGGACAGGGTCCAGTTGCCGGTTGGCAGTCTGGAAATTTGCTCCTTTTTTCTTCAAAGGGTCCACCCAATTTTCAGCAAATATTTCCACACCTGCTTGAAAAATCGAGTTTCTATAGCATTCCGAAGGCAATGAAAAGTTTGATGATTTCAAGCCCTGTTCGAGCACTGCATTCAAACGAATCCCGAGTCAGCAGTAGTGCGTCAGCGGAAAAGCCGTTTCATCAGGTGATAGGGGAGATTCTGCGCATTAAGATAACGTATAGCTTATTCTGCCTCAGAATCAACTCTTGCTCCTAGAAATCAATTAGTTGATTTTCTGCAATGGAACTTTCTCAAAAATTCGCACTTTTTCCGACTTTGACGGCTTCTAACTTTTTCTTTTTTGGGGACCCTTCAATGCTTATTTACGAAATGTAGAGCAATCAATTCTCTATCGATTGGTGGTAGTCCCATCTCTCTACGTGCTCCCAGTAAAAAACGGCAGCCAAAAATGTGAAATCGTTCATTTTCAGCCAGTCCAGAGAAATTCAGGCACTAAAGGGTTATGGCTCCTGCAGATAAGTGAAGCTAATAATCCTTTTCGCTTAGGCTTAGGCTTAGCTTTTCGGGTCTCAGGTGCTGAAGTGGCAATTTCATTTCTTACATTAGGCTTAGGCTTAGGCTTAGGCCATTTCGCCATTTAGGCCTAAGCCATTTCGGAGTCCTCACTCCTAAATTCAAACTCTGATTCAATAAATATGAATATAAATCTTTTCATTACCGGATAGTTTTATCCATTACTACAGTGACCAGGGCTAGAACTGTACCAAGGACGGCGTAGAACTGAATATTTAGGTAAAGGCTTCCTGATAGCTGATCCAACCCAAAGAACAAACCGTAACTGACCAGGCTTATTGTAAACCTAAAGCAAATCAAAGCAAAATTATTTTCTGTTATTTGATTTTTAATTTTGGAAAATAATTTGTTAAATTAAGTTTGATTGTTTGTTAAATCAATTGTAAGCTTAAGTTTGAGCCTATTCAACTTTTAAATTGATAATATAGGATTCATATAAAACGTAAAATCTTTCATTTGTGTTTTGTGTATTGCGATGGGAGTAAGCTAGTTCCACTTGCAATATCCAATACACTTTGTGCCCTGAAAGTTTCACGCATTAAATCCAAATTCTTGCTTCAGCAGACTTCACTGAAGCTCCTTTGGCTCAATAGGTTTGAGTATCTGCCCAGCAACAGGTATCTGCTCCTAGGTTCGCGTTCAAGTGGGAAACCGGTTTTTTGTACTCGATGATGTGCAACTTCCCTTCTTCAATTAAGTTTGATTTTTTACCTAAATAACTATATTTACCGCTTTATTTTCATGTATTATCTTCAGAGCATTTAACAACATACCAAGACCAGGCCAGACTAGAAATTCTGGGACATAGGGCATTTTTACAGGAAAGGGATAGTAGGTCTCTCAGACTGCTCTCCTGTTCCAGCAGACTGTTTCCGGCATAGGGTGCCAGTAATTGTTTTAGGTAGATCAGCGTGATCGGAGGTACGGATTGTTGGCGACGAAATCGAAATCTTTGCAATTTCAGGATTACTAGGGCGGCTGCATCCATTTTCCCTCTTTCTATCAGCCACAGCGGTGATTCTTCCAAGAATCTGAAACTGCCAACGATGACAGTAGACTGAAACTGAAACTGAAAACTGAAATTGAGCGTGAAACTGAGTCTGAAATCGAATAAAGAGCCCCAATGATTTAAAAAAATAGTGCTTATTTCCCTGGCTACGTGGTGTGCATAGTGGTTGCCTACTGCAGTCCAAGAGGTCTGTGGTTCCTTGGCTATGCAAAATCTTTTCAAAACTGAGACTGAAATTGAAACTGAAACTGAAATTATTTCAGGCTGATTTATTTTAGTGTGAACATTTCATTCACACAACCACAGTCTCACTGGAGTGGACTAGTTTATTACGCTGATTTCAACCTTTCTGAAGTGCACGTGACTGGCCGAAACTTAACAGTAGTATGAACAGGGCTGGAATCCCGATCACATTTCCAGTAACCGATAGAGTTTTCCAGTCTTTGGCGGCAAACGCGATTCCACTGAATATGAGATAGGAGGGTGCCCAAAGACCTGAAAATATTAAAATTACCAAGTTTGCACAAAAGCAAAAAATAGTTTTCTGCAATGATCTAGAATTTAGAAGAACAACGAATATAAAAACACAAAATAAAGATGAATAAATAAATAAAATCGACCCCACAACATTCGGTAAACCAGACCCATTGAGCAACTCAGACACAATCGCACCAAACTAGAAGATCCAAGTTGAACCCAAACTGTAGTGACACGTTCTTGAATGCGCTTTCTTCAATCTTATGTGATATTGGCTTTACGTCATGACGTTATGAAGTAAATATTACGGATTAAGGGGTAAATTACGTAATTAGGATAAATTAGTCATCCAACGTGGACGGTTATCTAACGCTTTTACCGATGCAATTAATCCACATTCGGTGCTTGGTTGCTGCAAACTCCAGTGTCAGTACGTACATCGTTGTCATGAAGCCTCCGCAAAAACCGCCAATGGTAAATCTGAAACAAAAATATTTGAAAAACTCCCTTTTCTATAAAAATTTGACAACCCACAAGGTGCAACTGAAAATGCGGAGGAAAATCCCGAAATATTTGAAACCGTCTTTTGTTTGTTCGTGCAATGGCTAGTATTATCGTAACTCGATTTCCGGCCATGCCGGTTTTTGACCCACAACTACAAGAATGAATTTAAGCCGAAATCATCTCCCGTTATGTACGGTATCTACTGTATCTACTGTTATTATCCACTGTAATATAGACTAGATGGGGACTTAGATGACCAGTGCTGGTCTTTTCCTGTCCTACTTGAAGTATATATATACGTATATGTATTTTGTCTTTATACTAACAAATGTCAGTATGAATGAGTTTACTGTAAGTTTATATTAAAATTGTGACTCTGTACTAATAAACATTTTATTGTTTTGAATTATGTTACTTTCTCCTTCAAGTAAATTACTTGTCTTGTCTTGTCTTGTCTTGTAAAACATCAGTGTTTCACGTAAACTCCGAAAGGTTGAAATCAGCGCTATAAGATGAGCTACACAGACAAAATCCGCTCAAGCTTTCTGAGGATTACATAGGTATACCTAGGTGAAAGACAAATGATTCTGGCAAACCTGAATACACAAAAGGAGATCCAATTCCAACTTCGACTAGACGCGGCACCGGAGCAAAGCATGCCGAAAGTGCACAAGTACAATATCTGAAAAATAATCACAGAATTTCCTTGATTTAAATTAATTAATTAATTTTAATTTAAAATTTAAAACATTTCTTTGTTAGAGAGACACCACTGGCTGTCTGAAATTCCAGCGATACTGGAGAGAGGGCAAATTCCATATTTTCAGATACGAAATGGCAGCATCTAAAAGATTTTTCATTATTATTTTATTACTCAATCATTATTTATTATTCAACAGAAATATAACAAAAACAAACATGAAGGGGCTTGCCCATTTTCTCCCATATAGATCTGAGAGTTGACCAAAAACCAGAGCCCCAATCAGAACTCCGATCATTTGAACAGAGGTTATCAGATAGACATAACCCGCCTTTTCGCAGTACAGATTCCACTGAAACAAATAAAAATAAAAAATAAAAAACACCAAACAAAATTTTCGTTGAGGCATGCGATGCGACCTTTGGTAGCCAATGGTAAAACTCACAAGAAAAGTAAAACGTAAAGTAAAGTAAAGTAAAGTAAAGTAAAACTCACAAGTAAAACACACAAGGTTAAAGCTGATATTGAAAAAATAAGTTAAGAACGTTTTATTGCTGTTTTAGGGGTGAGAGCAAATGTAATTCCAGCACATTTTGTCGAAAATGTTCGTTGGACCAACCTCAACAACGATTGACTGAAATTCGCCAAAGGCGGACACATTGCTACAGTTCAGAATGTCGACTTCACATTCTGTCATCAGGATTTCCGTCCCGTTATGGTCACAGGACCAGTCCATTTTAGCACCGCCAAATCCCATAAACAGGATATTGATGGTATTGGGAATATAGATATAGGCACCCAGAAGTACAACAAAAAGTTGATACCAACCGAAACCGATCAAATTGTTCAATGTTTGATCCATCGGTCGACAATGATTAAATTCCATGGTGATCGATGAAAATCGATTTATCGACTGATTGATTGATTGATTGATTGGTTGGAAACTCAGCAAAGGACTAGATCACAGAAAGGAACAGTGAAATCCATTATTGTTTGAACGTGAAGTGTCTGTAATAGTTAAAATCTTCAAAATTGATACTTTCCAGAGGGTCTCGTAACGTTTTAAAACAAAAATAATATGAGGGACTAAAAGGTGGTTTCTGAAGTCTAGTATAATAACTGTAGTAAATATAATATGGTTTTTAACATGTCGGGCTCTGAAAAATTTTCAAACTGTTTTTGAAGACTGAAAGGTTAAAAAAACGAAGAACTGTAAAAATAAGACTAAAATGTTTTGACACGGGGTACAAGTATACGGTTGCCATTAGGTGACTAAACACGTAGCTGTTCTTATCAAAGCACTATAGCCTTCCTGATAACACAATGTGTTGGTACTGCTTGTTTACACTCATGTCTGCCCAAAACATTGAATTAACAACAAAATCCACTAATTGCTAATAGCAAAACTAACCAAGACTTTAGGTAGAATGCTTAGGTATTCTCTATTAATTAAATTGAATTGCATAACGCCTGAAAGAAAGTGTTAACTCAAAGTGGTAGAAGAAATCGACATGGACCTCTTCGGGTCATCGTCGGGTCGAAAAATCCGCCACCGATTCCCAGTTTCGTTGTCTTGGGCCCAAATTTGTCAACCAGAAGGACAATATTCAGGTGTTTAAATCAGATGCTCGCCCTGCTCAATCTCCTGTCCAATACGAGTGAAAGCAAGAGTTTATAATAGGAAGAGTAAGGGCCTATTTCTTTAAAGATTAAAATGGTCGGATTAAACGGATTAAAAATCAGCCGGATTAAAATTTTAGTTCCTATTTCTTTAATGCAGGATTAAACGGATTAAAATTAACTCGTTTAATCCGACCATTTTTAATCCGCGGATTAAACGAGTTGATTTTAATCCATTTAATCCGCCATTAAAGAAAGAGCAATTAAAAATTTTAATCCGCCAACATTTAATCCGTTTAATCCACGTAACTGCACGAGGATTAAAAACTAGTTGAAAATGCAGGCGATGGATTAAACGGATTAAAATTAATCTTTTAAGAAACAGCGATTAAGCAGATCGGATTAAAATTAACTCGTTGATTTTTTAATCCGAAGCGTGAATAAAGAAACACGATAAGATTAAAATTTTAATCCTAGGTGCATTAAAGAAATAGGATTAAATTTAATCCGTTTAACTCGTTTAACTCGCTGGATTAAATTTTAATCCGTTTAATCCGTGGTGCTATTTCTTGAATGCCGATAAAGTTTAATCTAATCCGTTTAATCTTTAAAGAAATAGGGCCTAAGCGTTTCCTAATGTATGTATTAAGCTTGCCATATGCTTGAAGCATTATGGTCAAAATCTTGGAGCTTTTTATGTTTCCAAATTGCTGACAGAGACATTGTGAAAGTTTAAAATTTTGGCAACACACAAATCAAACGAGGCCCCTTTGATGGTGGGGTCTAAAAGCAGGACCAGGACCAGGATCAGGACCAGGACCACTTTTCAGGACCAGGACCAGGACCAAGGGTCTAAAACCAGGACCACCCTCAGGACCACTTTCAGGACCAGGACCAGGGGTCTAAAACCAGGACCAGGACCAGGACCAAGGGTCTAAAACCAGGACCACTTTTCAGGACCACCCTCAGGACCACTCCCCAGGACCAGGACCAAAGGTCTAAAGGCAGGACCACCCTCAGGACCACTTTCAGGACCAGGACCAAGGGGTCCAAAACCAGGACCACTTTACACGACCATGTATTTTTAGGATCATATAGCATTTTCTGCTTATATTAACCGTGAGATATATATGTTTACAAAATAATACTTGCAAAATAGGAACCTTACGAAATAATAATACTATTACGAAATAATACTTGAATGCATAATGTATAACACTTTAATTATTAATTATTTAACTTAACTAACACTAATAACTAACAACTAATAACTGATGTAGTTAAAACACTTTAATATTTATGTACAGATTATATGTAAAGGTATAGTAGCATATTTCATGTTACTTCATGATTGGCGTGACCTCTAGCTATTCTTCACAAGGCGTGAGAATGTTTACCGTCAGCATTCTCCGTATGTAGCTTTGCCAAGACAAAACGCTTAACATAATTGCTCGGGACTGCACATTTATGTGCATCAGTGTATAATATATATGTATGTCCTTATATGGTCAACAAAGGGTTGGCGGAATTGAAATGATCAATGCCTAAAAAACTTACTTTTGTTAACACAACGTGAAACAGCCACAAATTACAAGTCTTGTTTCCTCGTATGTTAGTGATAAATCTGTACATCTGTACATAGATATTAAAGTGTACGTAACATATGCATTCAAGTATTATTTCGTAATAGTGTTATTATTTCGTAAGGTTCATATTTCGCCAGTATTATTTCGTAAACATATATATAGCTCACGGTCAATCAATATAAGCAGAAATTGCTATATGATCCTAAAAATACATGGTCGTGTAAAGTGGTCCTGGTTTTAAACCTCTGGTCCTGGTCCTAAAAGTGGGCCTGAGGGTGGTTCTGGTTTTAGACCTTTGGTCCTGGTCCTGGGGAGTGGTCCTGAGGGTGGTCCTGAAAAGTGGTCCTGGTTTTAGACCCTTGATCCTGGTCCTGGTCCTGGTTTTAGACCCCTGGTCCTGGTCCTGAAAGTGGTCCTGAGGGTGGTCCTGGTTTTAGACCCGTGGTCCTGGTCCTGGTCCTGAAAAGTGGTCCTGGTCCTGATCCTGGTCCTGGTCCTGCTTTTAGACCCCACCCCTTTGATTCGAAACAAGTGAAACAAGTCCTATGGCGTTTTCGCGAAAGATTAGAGTTGAATAGAGTAGAGTGGAGCTACATGAAATTAACTAATTTAACGCGGTCAACCTCACACAAGCTTGACCTTCCTTTTTAACTTTTTCCTGAAATGGAGCCGATTATACTTATTTGGTTTAACTCTGCTTAACTCTTTCGCGAAAAGCCCCCTAGTTCCTCACTCTCAAAATTCCTAAGACCTACGAAAATTGCAAATTATTTAGGACTATTGCCGGTAGGAAGTTAACTCTGCGAAAAAAGAAAAGCACTCCTGAGAAAAACGGCAAGGTACACCTGTTCCTTAACATTAACACCAAATTTACTCAGAAAAACCTTATTTCCTTAGTAACAGACCAGCCGATAGAACTAAATACATCTGGTTTCAGTTTCGCGACAACATCAAACGCAAACTTTGCATGCTAGGAAAAACGCAGTAGGATTGCCGAAAATAGTGTCGTTAATCTTCGCAAATTTTATGAAGTGAGAAAAACAGTTGTAATGTTTTGCGAAATTAAATGTGACGTAGTGAAAAGACTTCGAAAAAAACCGTTCAAAGGCGCGAAATTGTTGTATACTGAAAGAGGAGTTTGTTTTCAGATTCGATTTTCCAATAAAATAGAAACAAAATTTAGCAATTTTGCTTTGAGATGCAACGTTTTTGTCGCTTGTAGTTCATGGAAAAGCCTAGCCCCGTGGCGTTTCCTACCGAATACCATTGAACCGGGACCTTGACCCAGGAACGAGGTAAGGGTAAGTGGAAATTTAGTAGCTATCATGATAGAAAGTAAAAAATTGGTCCAGCCGGGAATCGAATCATTGCTATTCCGCGCTGCAGTCAGACGTGCTTACCACTACACCACTGAACTGAAAATTTCTACAGACATTGCCAATCAACTTCGTATGCCTGCTTTCCTGGCACTGTATTGGGAAAGTCAGTTTAGACAAATACCACCCTATTATTCCATTTATCGTTTCTGTATTTGTGTTCTTTTCTTATATTTTTTTCGAATTGCTTTTCGATGTTGTGACCAGAATACGCGAATGTTCCCCTGTTTGGAAAATTAGACTGAAACTTTATGCGCCTCCCCGTTCGAGAGAGGAGGATAGTTAACAACCAATGAGATTGTATTTACTGCTTCTCCATTTTAAGATGACCTATAGAAGAAAATAGCGGCAGTAACCAGTCAAATGCCACCTGATGAAACTGCTACAATGTAGTTTAGTTGACACCTCCTCCTACAACAGCGGCTAATTTTCTTTGCTGCGCCCTCTAATTTTTAACTTTGGTTGAAGATGTTTTAACTTACTTCCTCTGCAAGTAGAAGAGAATTTCTGCAAACTATAAGGCTGAATGGTGAAGATTATGAGATTTCAATTTCTAAATGGCTTACTCTTCCTATTTAATAAAGCAGGATGACGTAATTCCGCCAACTTTTTAATGTTTTCTTGAGGAACTAAATTGCCAATTGCAAATATCTACAAATATTTTACATTTTACCTAAACTTTAACGTCTGAAAAATCACTTTTCCCGTTAAGGTGTGCATGATTTCCAATATTATACATGTTATCAGTGTAGGATTTGATAACGAAAGGACCCTATCTATAAACCTAGCTGTGTTGTTACATTACCCATGGTAGACAGACTACATGTTTTAATTTTATCAACTTAAACAGTGTCAGTTTTCAGGAAATTAACTTGGATCTCAGACGTCGTTTTTTTGCAGCTCAAACTTCAAGATGTTTCTAACTCTGTGTCAAGCTCAATACTGAAAATTTTAGATTCCAAACTCTACCATCTGTGTTTTGAACTTTGCATAGGATTTAGGCTTAACTGACGATCAGCTACTGAAGCATTTCATTGTCGTAAATTGATTGCAGCCTGGGTAGCTCAGTTGGTACAGAGTCGGAGACTGAGTCCGAAGGTCGTGGGTTCGAATCCTGGCTGAGAGGAACATTTTTCTGAGGTCAGATGCTGTTTGATGTATTCAAATTTACTATATTAAGAAGCACTTAATTCGAAAAGGCACTGTAGAATTTAACTGATTTGCTTTAGGTTATTAATGGCGGCTCAACCATCGAATTACGAAAGCCTTGCGGATCAGCAAAGAGATTCAGAGTCACCTAACACTGGAATTCGTAGATTTAAATGTAATCTAAACTGGACGTATCACCACCTGGTTGTGTTTGTGCTCACATTTCTCAGGTAAAAATTTCTATTTAAATAATTTAAATTTAAATAATGAATTTTTACGGAGGTCAAATGGTTGACACGACATCCATTAACCCAAATTCGGTCAAAATCAAATCGATCAAGTCATGGCCGTGCTGGTTGCGCATCGAGAATTCATTTTGGTTCGAATTCAAAGTTTAAGCTTGGTTTGATTATGCCTAGGTCGATACAGCTCTGTTGGTAGAGCTAAATCGAACGTTCTGTGTAGTGAATCGAATTTTTCGGGTCTCAGGTGCGGTAGAGCGACATAAACAGGGCCGAGCATAAATACTATTTAGGATTTTTCAAAATTTACTGTCATATAATGACAACAGTACACACAGTATTTACGATAATGATACTTTACAGTTCTACAAAAATTACAGTATTATCTTAGATTGCCACTTCGTCACCCAGTAATCGCTGTCGCGTATCCTCCTGTTCAACGCCGCCAATATTTAATAGGATAGCTATGGTTGTAAAGCTGGTCGCTACAAAAGTGACACCCAAAATGGCGAGTACAGGCAAACTGGCCAGCTCTGAGTACCAGGCCCCGCTATTGAACGTACATTCACAGTATACTGTACTTGTATGATGCAGACTGCAATGCAAATTGCAATCATCATCGTCACTAATGCTGCGATTGACCAATTTATCGATTTTCATTTCCTCATAATTACCATAGAATAGAACTACGAATCCTGAAATTAACAAAGTTATACACAGACACAGCATAAACTTAAGCATGAACACAGCATAAAATTAGGATGGGTAAATTTTATGAAATAATTTTTAATCCACTAGAAAAGGTTCCTATTATTATTATGAACACATAAAATTAGCCCAGGTACGAACTTACCTGGATTAAAAATACTGCGTAAATTCATGAAATATTTTTATCCACTGAAAATGGTTTATTATTATTATTATTATTATTATTAATATTATTATTATTATTATTATTATTATTATCATTATGATTATTATTACTATTATTGTTATGACATAAGATTAGCCCAGGTACGAACTTACCTGGATTAAGATTACTTACCTAATGATTCATCATTTCGTATTTCCCATCGGTCGGCTATAAATTCAATTGATTTTTATTCATTTTTTCGTATTACAGTATACAGTAATTTACCAAAAGACTAAGCTTAACCGTACCTCCAACGCAAATCAGGCTGAGAATCAGGTAGATGATATAGGAGGGTTTGTCCGCCTTTTTTCGATTGGCAAACTGGCCCAAAATTATGGCAATGATGGCCAGACCCGCAACATAGATCCCATTTGTCCACTGATACATGGCCGATTGATTTTCGATTTTTCTGATCCCAATAATCAATAGGGTGATTGCGAGCAGTAGCTGTAGGGCCAGGGTGGCTGCAAAGGCGTTACGTATGGGATTGGGCACTTTGACGACAACTCGTTGCAGGGACCGTATAGTATTGGTTCGTTTCTGGAGCGGTTCCTTGCCCGGGGGTCCACCTAGGGGTGGCAGCCCCTTGCCGTCACTGTAGACCGAGGGTGCCTGACTTGCTCGACGACCCCCAGGTCCCGCGCTGGCACCCAAACCGGGGGTCACCCGACGGTCCTTGTAGTGCTTGGTGTTGGACTGGAGCCAAAACATGGATAAATTCGGTTTAGGAATCAGTCACGGTTGTGCCTGGAACTATACGAATACAAAAGGTTATTAGAATTGACTAATTGACTAACAGATTAAGTAGGATCTAAATTCTGTTAATGATATTAATCTTTAACATTAATTGTTGAGTGATTATAATACAAAATTTACCGTGTATCCACCTGACTTGTTAATGTTAGGAAATCGCCGTTTTCAAATTTATTGAGTTTATCCTATTTGTACAAATAAATTTAGATAATTTTATGATTTTATAATTTGAATCTAATAGCTCACTGATTAAACTTAGTAACTATAAATTAAAAAGCAGTCCTTGCCTAAGGCGTCAAAGTCAGTCAGAGCACACCAATGCCACCTTAGGTTCCTTCTTTAGAACAGATAAACAAACTCTGACGCAAATAGAGTAAGAGGTTTTTCAGAAAACTGCGACATTTTGATTTAAAGTTGCCATTCTCAAATGAAAATTACCAGGTTATCTTTACCGGGACCCATAAAGAAACCCTACTATCTCCTTCTGGCAAGAGTTAAAACAATTTTCCTGAAGTTTCTCGACACCAGTTGTCCTGCTCGGTGGAGTTTTAAAATTTTAAAATTTAAAAAACTTCTTTGTTGATAAAGAGTTTGTAAAAAACGAAAGCACACTTAAAAATTGATTATAGAAAAGGGTATGCATGATGTAACGAGACAGCATTAATACCCCTACATGTCTGGCATTCATTTTTTCGTAACGTTAACATTAATGTGCTATCGTAAATGCTCATGTGTATATTTACATTTCAAGCCTTAAAGTTTTTAATTTTTGAAGATTAAAATTTAAAATTAAACCTATAATTTAATCCAACTTAATCCAATAAAACTTAAATCCAACCCTATTCTTTAAGCCAGCGCACAACTAATACCCTCAATCGAGCTACAAATAACTCATATGCTCGCGAAATGAAGTTACAGTTTAGCGACAGCTCATTATACTGGTTTAACCCTATGCCACAGGTCAATGCCCAAGGATATAGTTTTAGCTTAAGCCCAACAAAACCTCCACTACCTCAGCTGCAGTTGGGGATAACTTTTTCCTACCGGGGCGAAGAAACTGTTTACCCTAAGAGATCCATCCTGACATCTGAAACTGAGCAATTAAATGAGACCTAGGAAAAGAGATCGGGTTTCATGAGTGTCAGTAGAATAGAGCAAACCCGGTGACATGGGAGAGAGAAAAGGTCTGAAAGTAGAAAGCAAAGAGGGGAATGATTAAGGCAAGAACCAGAACCCACATGCTTGGCTGAGTTTGAAATTTTATGTACGAGAAGTGATAGCTCGGGGGATTCTGAACCAAAGTTCCCCCCTATATCTGAATTTAGAATTAAGACACCCCCCTGCTGTATGTATGCTAATGTATATGTATGAGATGAATTTAGCATCGTGTAACCCTTTTCCTGTAATCAATTGAATAAAAGAAGCTGTTACCACAGTCCAGTTGTTTTCTGTTTTCGTGAAAGCAGCTGGATTGTAGCAATGGCACAAAAGCCACATGTCCGTAAACAAGAACTGGCGACATGCCAACTACAATAGGCTTGTGAAAGGAGTGAAATCAGGACTGAAAAATGTGAAGAAAAGTTTTCAGAGCGAAGATCGATCTGAAAACTTCAGGCTAACCAATCAGCCGGCCGCCTGGCACGGAAACTAATTTATTACCAAGAGTCCCGAATTGATTCCCTTATATTTAAGAAGAAGAGAAAGCCACTAGAGGGCTTCTCTTCTTGGCATTGCGTAACGGTGCTCCGACCACAATACGCGAATGTCCCCCCGTTTGGGGGGGGGGTCGACCAGATCGACAGCGCATACCCCCCCTCCATTTGTTGGGGGGGTAGTCGAAAAGAGGTCCCCGCTTGGGGGGGGGGGTCGTCAACAGCCAATCAGATTGCAGAAACCCCCCTCCCTTTGGGGGAGGGTCTAGCAAAGGATTACGATAGTTACAGCTTAGTGCTTGGGCGACCCTCCCCCCAAACTGGGACCCCTTTCAGCGACCCCCCCCCCCAACCGGGGACCTCCTTTCGACCACCCCCCCCCACCAAACGGAGGGGGGTATGCGCTGTCGATCTGGTCGACCCCCCCCCAACCGGGGGAACATTCGCGTATTGTGGTCGGAGCACCGTTACGCAATGCCAAGAAGAGAACCCCTCTAGTGACTTACTCTTCTTCTTAAATATAAGAGAATTAATTATGGACTCTTGTTATTACACTACTTTTCATGGCAGTAAGCCATGGAAACCCATAAAAAATTAAAAACCAACCATTCTGCGTTTGAAATATTTACATCACAGTTATTTAATGATACATCGTTATTTCAGAATTAGTGTTTAAAGTTTCAAAAAGTTGAATGTATACGTGCAGCAGTGATGGACAGCTAAATCTAGAAAGTTGTACATATGTTAATTTTAGGTCGAACAGCAACACCGTGGTTACAGTTTAATATAGCTGCTGTCTTATTTGAAACTGGAAGGGAAACAGTTTAGCCTTGCCTGTTCATGAAACTGAAACTGCGAACTGAAGAAAACTAGGATAGGATTAAGCTACACTTTTTCTTTCCGCGAGTCTCTTGAGCAAAACTTTTGTTGACTTCCCAGGCCAATTAAAGTGGGAAAGTTTTGCCAAATGAATAGTTGACAGAGGGGGGGGGGATGCCGACAGAAATTAGATTTAGCATTGGCTTGGTTCCGGTTCCCCACAAATGCACAAAATATGTTATACAAAAGTTAAACAGTTTAGCATTCAATATATACTGTTTAGTTGATGGCTGTAGCTGTTTATCATTTACTCTCACAGAAAATAGATACTTCTGCAGAAGAGAAATATTTACTGTGAAGATTTAGCAGTTCATTACAGAAAGCACCTGCACTAGCTTAGCTGAAGCTGTGCTGCTATAGGATGAGGAATTAGAACAATCAGGGTTTTTTTTGGTTTTCGGATTTGCGTCAACCTTGCGTCCCGCTAAATTTAAGTTGCGTCCCGTTAAGAAATTTTGCGTCCAGGCAGAAATCTTGTTTTAGCGTGTTTGTTAGTGCAAAAATTGCTTTATTTATAAAAATATCGATAATTTCTTTAGTGCAAAGCTATTTAGACTATTTAGAAAGCTGATGCTGCTTAACGGTAATGCACGACTACAGGATCACCTACTAAGAATATAGATGCGTCCAACATACACGACGGGGGTCTGGGGGCGGAGCCCCCAGAAGTTGAAGAATTTTTTTGAAATTACAGAATAATCCGTAATGGAAATGTTTAAAAAGATTTTATTTGGCGTCTGTTGCAGAACTTAGTAATTTTCGATATATATATATTATTGACACACATTATTCTGATATTTCAATGTTAGTTAAACTAATTAAAGTATTAAAAATTTATGAAATATTTAGGAATATCATTGAGAAGAAAGGTAGCAAACATTAAAACATACATTCGGTTTCGCAAACTTTGATAATTGGTGATCCTTAATAGCAGGATAATTGCAAATGAGTACCGGGGGGTGTGGGGGGTGGAGCCCCCCAGAAGTTGGAGATTTTTCGAAATTACGGATTAAATCCGTTGTGGAAATGTTTAAAAAGATTATTTGGCAACTGTTACATCTATTCTAACTAAAGCTCCTAACGCTAATGCATTTTTATTCCTGCTGGAGCAGGAATGTATAAAAAGGAAACTAGTATGCTTAGTGCATCGTGAGTCATTTCTTCATTCAGAAGCCCTATCTTCAACACAGGGCTAGCTTAGGTCGGATTTTTTTGCATTCGGATTATGCAAATTAAGTTTTGGAGACTATTTAAGCGGCAAAACTGAGAGCCTTCGCGCAGTCTTCGGCTGTCAGCAATCTAAACGATTGCAGATTTTTGAGCACCAGTGTAGCTTGGGAGCTACACATGGTGCATTAGGAAATGAAATAAGGTACCAGCTTGCGCTGGACATTAGAAGTTTAGGCCGACAGACTGGCAAGCATAGGTCTGCACTCCCTGATGACCGTAGAGTTCATTGAGAATTGCGGAAAAATTAAGCAGCGGAGTGAAAGTAATGGAAATTTTGTGCAGGAAAATTTTGTTTCCTTTTTATATGCAAGAACGAATGTAAAGTTTGTCAGCTGTATACTGTTAAACCCAATTATGTTAACTGTTTGTATTGTGCTATGCTGATCTAGTCTGGTCTGATAAGAAAGCAAAAACATTTAGTGAGATATCAAACGATAACAGTAGTTCGATATCAAAAGAATTGTTGAGATTGAATTAAGCCAAGTGAAATTGTAAACCGAACCTGCAGCTTCTAACGCTTAAAGGACCTTCCGACAGACAATTTTGCAATTGAATAAAAACAGGTCTACAAAGGAATACTGCCCTTTTTGGGGCCTACTTGTTTGTGTTAATTGCATCTGTGAATTCTTGAATTTTGAATAAAGTCAGTATAAAGTCAATAGAGAAGCGTGTATGCTCCGTGCAGCGTTATTCAACTGCAAAACAGTGAAGCATTTGTAAATACTATTAACGTTAGTTACAATAAATTGATAGTGAATTGCTCGTACATAGGTCTTTTGTATTTGAAAATTTCAGGAAAATGGTAATCTTGCATTATTTTAAGTTGCCATTTGTGTATTGTTTGCGAAAAACGTTTTTTTAGAAGAACCAAAAAATTTGGATATTCTGCTTCTGCTACAGTTACAAATTTTGTTAATTTCGGGGTTTTACTTTAGTACTAATCTTGATCCTGCCTGACCTGTTGAATGAGAACAATATAAATGTATAAATATATATAAATGTATATAAATGCACCTAGTAATCTCTATGTATTTATTGACGTGAAATTCATGAGTTCGAAAAGATCTGATATATATGGATGCAGGTGGACAACAACTTAACAAATAACATTGAGTAACATTGAGACATGACCTTGCACCTTGGCTTTCCATGACAAAGTGGGAAATACCGGGGGTCTGGGGGCGCCCGAACAAATTTTTGGAAAAAACGGAAAAATTGGTACTGGAAACATTTAAAGTTTTTACTCTTACAAAAGTGAATTTTCTCCCGAAATAATGTTGCGTCTAGCTTGCGTCCCGCGAAAATTTCATTGCGTCCAGATAAGAAACTTTGCGTCCAGACGCACATCTGGACGCAAAAAAAACCCTGAGAACAATAGACGGAAAGTACTACATTACATATGTACTAATTAACAAATTATTAAAGTGGACACTGTGAGGTTGAGCAGTGTGCACTAAAACAAGGCCTCAGCATTCAGCAAAGGGATTAATTTGAGTTTTCGGTCAAACCAATATTCCTACTGGCGTTCTGTCTCCACATGACCTTGAAATGAGAATTATCGAAAATTTCAAGTTTTCCAGGTTTGAACCTGAATAACTCTATCACAGGTTTTGATATCGAACTCTAATCGCATGTACTAGTACTGTAGACCAGAGATGGACGCGGGACGCGGGATCCCGCGTGACGAAGAAATCACTTCATTTTCTTGAAAACTAGGGATTTTCTGGAAACCTACAGAACAATTTTCAACATATTACTGTCGCAGCTCAAATTTATTTATTACATTATTCAAATCTAATGCCATGCTCAATAATTTGAAGTTTGATAAATTTTGAATATATGTTGATAATGGTGTTTACTCCATTTTGAAATCGTAAAGTACCTATGTATTTTCATGTCTTCACGCTAAGTTTTGTTTGGTGTCTCAACTTAAAGAAAGAACATAAACAGCTCTATGATATATAGTATAGTGACTTTTGATTTTATTAAATTGATTTTTATTGAAATTTGAAGAAATTTGTAATTGTTATCTGCAATCTTGCAAAAATGTTGCACACAGATTTTTTCTACGCAAAATAATTTGAAACTGGATTTCTAATTTTAGTTTGTCGATAGTTCAAAATTAATTTGCCGTATAACTTGATTTTACAGTATACAAATATTTTTCGACATTAACTCGTCTCGAACTAGTTATACTAACCATATATCTACAAACGGAATCAAGATTGGTTTTCTGAATAGATCATAGACGAACTTGAACGTTTCGACCTATTAACTTTTCTATTTCTAAACATAACTTTTTAGCTGAAATGAAAACAACATACCTGTGGTTACATCGAAAAAACTGAAATATCTCGAAACCAAAATTTGATATAGTATATTAGTATATTTTATTTAAATTAATTAATTTAGCAATTTGAACAGCAATTTATTTAAATATCTAATTATGTATATATTCATCATAACTACAAATAGGGAACGTAATTGTATAACAGAATGTTTATTATTTTTATATTTTGAAATTTGGTATGAAGTAATTTATATTAATTTTAATTAATTAGATAATTACAAAATGATGCGGGATTTTGCGGGATAGGATTTATCAAATTTGCGGGACTGCGGGATCCCGCGGGACGGGACAAACAAATTTAGTGCGGGACGGGACGGGATGGGACGGGACGGGACGGGCCGAAAAATTTCGTCCCGCGTCCATCTCTGCTGTAGACGCACAGATTACAGGCGTACTGTCTGTTTTTTTGGCTTGTCATTTCCAGGCATTCCTGGTAACTATCGACTAACATTTTGCTCTCAAGTGTGTAATGCATACTTCTATTTGACTAACCCTTGACTGCACCAATAAAGTTTAAGAATAACAGCAGAACAACAGAAGTCTAACTACGAGTTTCCCATTCACAAATCAGACTTAGGTAGTCAGTAGTAATAGGTCCGCACCACAGGTAGTTCCTGGCGGGGGTGGTGGTGTGAGCGGCGAAGCGGCGAAAGCGGCCTGGCGGGGGTGGTGGTGTGAGCGGCGAAAGCGGCGAAGCGGCGAAAGCGGCCTGGTGGGGGTGGTGGTGTAAGCGGCGAAAGCGGCCTGGTGGAGGAGGAGGAGGCTCAGCTTCAGGGAGACCGGAACCATGGCTGACCCAAGCTTAAATTTGAAAATTGTTTATTCTTAACGGGAAAAGTTTATCTAGGGGGGCGTTTCGACCATGTAGAATTCAAATACGAGCTTAGTTTTCCTCTGCAACCTAAGCTCCGCGCTGCAAGTGACCGGAACCATGACTGACCCATGCTTAAATTTGAAAATTCTCTATTTTACGCGGGAAAAGTTTATCCAGGGGGTTTTCGTCCATGTAGAATTCAAATATGAGCTTAGTTTTCTTGTATTAGCTAAGCTCCGTCCTGTGCTTGGCCCTCAACCGGAACCATTGCTGACCATAGCTTAAAATTGAAAATTCGCTATTTTTAACGGGAAAAGCTTATCTATAGGGTTTTTGGGCATGTAGAATTCAAATATGAGCTTAGTTTTCCTTTGCTAGCTAAGCTCAGTCCTGTAGCTAACCCATGACCGGAACCATTGCTGACCCAAGCTTAAAATTAAAAGTTCTCTATTTTAAGCGGGAAAAGTTTACCTATAGGGTTTTGGGCATGTAGAATTCAAATATGAGCTTAGTTTTCCTTTGCTAGCTAAGCTCAGTCCTGTAGCTAACCCATGACCGGAACCATTGCTGACCCAAGCTTAAAATTGAAAATGCTCTATTTTACGCGGGAAAAGTTTACCTATAGGGTTTTCAGGCATGTAGAATTCAAATATGAGCTTAGTGTTCTTGTATTAGCTAAGCTCCAATCTGCACGTGGCTAAACATTTGTGATGGAAATGCAAAGTTTGTTTATTTGAGGTTAGTTGTTAGTATTTTATGAAAAGAGAATTTAAAATTCTCTAGCCAGTGTAACTGGCGGAAAATGTTTTTTACGGGTTTACAGGTGACTACATATTATACAAGGTAAGTCAGATATACAGCATAAATTTAAGTTAATGGTTGCAGTCATAATGATTCCATGTGTGAAGTACTGTGCGTGTACCTCTATAATAAACTGTGTTGGACTTCACTAGATGATTGCAAGTAGGTGCTCAGTGTGTGATGTCTAGTCCTAGCCTGTTGAGAGAAGATGCGAGAGTATCGTAGATTAACGAGTAAATTGGAATAGAACTAGTTCTGCGCCCTAAGCGACCGTCCCTAAACTAATAAACTGAATACCGCTAGACTTTACTGTACTAAACACAAAACGCTCCTACCAGTTCTCAAATAAACATATGAAACTAATATAAAATACAAGCGAGAGCACAACAAGCGGATAAACAATGCACAGGGGAGGGCGTTACCCACTCCCAACTACCTAAACTTTACCCGATCGGCTCTTACCCACTGACAAGTCACCTAACCCCCGTCACCGTTGGCACTCCAACTAACTCAAGCCTACACTTTTCTTTCTTATATATACTTTGTGCTACTGGTGTAGCTAGCCCAAAAAGAAATCACTTTCATCATTCATGAATAGGACAAATGTCAAAATAGTTCAAAGTTGTATAATTTCATCAAATAGAATATACTTTATGCTACGCATATGAAGATAAAACCGCATGTAATTTTCAGTGCTGCGCTGCTGCGCAGCTAGCTACTAATGCCCTAATGGGTAATATCCCACAAAATACCCCCTCTTTTCAGCCGCCGGCCCCCCGCGCGGCGATCAATACGGGTGCCACAGAGAGTTAAACTATGGTAAAACTGGATTACATTAGTTTTGAGCGCTCAAGTAGTAATTTTAGAGGTAAAACAGACTGTTAGAACTAGCTACGGTAAAAATGGAGCCAAACGATCCCCATTTGCCTGCGAACTACGCGGCTCACAGACGAGTCCGGACTGACACTTCGGACTTAGACTGGGTAAAACTGTGTCGGCTGTGACCGAAACTAAACACGAAACCAGCTTTGACATACGAAACAAACAACTAAACGAAACGAAACTATTGACGACTTTTGAGAGACAACTACACACATTTTGGAAAACAGTACAACTAGACACCCGTATGGACCTCCACGCGCAAGGCCGATCAGACAGAAAAGACAGAGCACAACGGGGACACTACCCACCAGGGGACCCATCCCGACAAATACAAACCCAGCGAAAGAAACCCAATTAAGATTCTATAAAAGATAACAAGTATAATGAATTACTAGCGGTTTTATTATGCATAGGGAGTAAGATAAACACAAAAATCAGTAGAAATGTAGAAACAAAAATTAAATGCAAAACAATAAGCAAACTGGTAGATGGCAAAACATGGCCAACACAAGAAAACAAGCTACCAGAAAATAGCTACCAAAGATATATGTAGGGGGCGCCCAAATAAAAATCCAGTACACAAAATTTAAGGGAACCCTTCCTATGTGTAATAACAAACAGCAAAAGACAAAAGCCCCCCCCCCCGCTATACACGCAGAAAGAATGGAATGCACAGTCACAACAATCAAAAGATATGGGGAAGTGGAAACGTCCTAGGCGTGCCAAGGGAAGGGACCACGACTTCACAAGGGAGCGACCAGGCAGACCAGAGCACACCGGGAGCTCACAGACAAGATGCATAGGTTCTGAATAGAACCCACCCAAAATAGTCCAAAATGGCGGAAGCCAGACAAAGTCCAAAGCAAGAGAGGCGCACATGGCCCACAAAAAACAGTGCATAAAATAGTCAACCGGGATTCTGACAAGACCCGGGAAAACCAAGTAGGCCAGGTGGGGCCACACAGCAGCAGTAGAGGCCAAGAGGCCAAGATATAGGTGTGAGGACCAGACCCCACCAGAGAACAAGGGTCAGAAACAGAGTCAGCTGGCCTGGGAAAGGAATAAAACTGGTCCGGCAAAACTGTCAAGCAAGGCAATCCGCCCCAGAGACAGAAGAAGCAATCCAGCTCCCGACCACACCGCTGCCGCAAAGCCGTCCCCGACCAACACCACTAAGCTTCCGGGCGCATCCAAACCAGAGAAAACAAAAGCCCTGCTCCATGCTAACATCCATCGTGGGAGGCACGCCTGGCGCAACTGGGAGTATGGGATCCGTACAAGAAAACAACCATCACCTAAACACAAAAACAAAAATTAAAGTACTGTGAATAAAGCAATACCAGTATAGAATCAATGCAATAAACAGTAGACAAAACATATTCACAAAACACAGCATAGATATTATAAAGCCCCTCAACTGTAGCATGGTCGCAGCGGTGTGAGTACCCCAAAGATGACCCAGTTTTAGGTAACAACCTTTGAAGACCCACACCACGGCGAAGACTCGAAAACTGTAAAATACTAGTCAAATGTTGAAAGATAAGAAACAGGAGTCTGGAGGAGACGGGTCACTCCGTGTCCCAGTCTTAGGTCAACAAAGCGACTCGCCCACCCCAGAACCCCTTTAACCGTATGGAAGTAAGTAGAAACGCACAAAATGTTAAATGTGCCCGAGCAAACAAGAAACAAAACAAAATCGAGAGATCAAAAGAAAATTTTCGAAAGTAAAATTTAATCGAAGAAGGAGACCCCTAAGGTCATCATAGAAAAATTTAATAATCAAGGAAAGCTTAGGCAAAAGTTTTAGAAAGTCAGCTCGGGCACTAAAGAAATTTTCAAAAGAATTTTCCATATACAAGGGGCTGTAAAACAACAACAACGCACAACAACGCTCCCTAGACGTTTTCGGCCTCAATCACTCGAACCTCCTGTAGGCGATGGTCAGCTCGCATTGCCTTAACCAGGTCTGGTAGATCGGGAAACAGTTCGCTCCGTAAGACCATGTGGAGCTTGCCCATCCAATTTTGATGGGGAGCCGCAGGAGTTGGATTTAAACACGACAAATGCGCGTAATCCTGAGGCCCCATATGCAGGAGCTTGGCCTGCGTTTGACCAATACCCCAATACGAATTATCAGAGGCCTCAGCAATAATGCGAACCCCCGTCGACGCTAACCACTCACGATATGATGGACAGACTTGGGCCTTTGCTCGAATAACTTCAAGCATAACAAATGCTCGCACATGGACTTTGGGATGTTCCCAAAAGCGGCGGAACGGAACTGACCGATCAAACCAGCCCCTGGTATAATGCTTCGACCCTTGCATGGCCTGAAACGGGCAACCCCGGGAGGCCAGGTAGCGGGCGGGCTCGGGCAAGCAAAACCAATAGTCGGTCTTACGATGATGGTAACCACCCTCAGAAAAGCGATGTTCATGCCCATAGACCTTCAAATAAGGGCGGTGGCCCGGCTCATCAATTTCCGGAATAAAGTGCATATTAGAAGCCACCATACGTTCGCCAAAGAACGGGACCACCGGACCATACTCTTCGGCTTGGTCAGGCTGCATGGCTTCATGGGCAAGCGACTCCTCTATAATCGCCTGGACCTTCTTTTCTAAAAACTTCGACTTTTTCGTCCAAGTCTCAATCATTTTTCGCAAGGTTTGGAACCGAAACAAAGATGGATAAATATAGAAAAACGGGTAAAGCTGGGCGATTGCGGCCACTTTGGCACACGATTCCAGCGCAGCTTTCCCGACTAATTCTATCCCCGGAAAAACCAAAACCCCTTCCCGAGCTAGAGGCGGCAACCGCAAGGTAGCCTGCCAGAAATCAGGACGCTCGGGTTGGATACGAAATTTATCGTACCCCGGAGGGATAGGGGTGGGGTGCGTCTCGAAAGACACAGGTGCCCCCGGAATCAACTGATTCAGCTCCTCAAGATAGTCATCCAGTGCTGTAGAAGGAACAGCAAATGGTGAGGCCTGCCCACGAAGCCAATTGTCCCAGTAGGCGAACGTATGTACAAAATACGGATTTAGAGCCGAACAACCCGAAATAGCCTGAACCGGTGGAAGTTCCGCATACTGCCAGTACCGATCCGCATACTGACGAAACGGGACAGCAAGATCAGAAACGGCCAGAAGTTCGGCCACCGACTGCCGAACCCAAGGATCTAGAGGCTGAGGACCCAGAAAAGGTGGGGTACCCGCCATCCTATCCGATGGGAGACCATACCGGTCCTCACCCGGGTGGATACGATACGGGTCAGCCCCATCCATAAACCGTGGCCTTTCCCGCGGATTCGCAACCGGCGGATTTCCTTCAAAGACCGTATCTTCTGGGTCGACGAAATACTTCGGAAAATCCGCATGTAAATAGGTTGAAGACCCCTCTATATCTGAGTCAGCCAGGACCAAATCAGTCACAACACGGTGATAGACCGGGTTCAAAACATGAGTGGCCGGCCACTGAATGGTCTCCGCTGGTGGATGAAGAACCGGTTGCGGAGGCTGAAATGGCGGTACCTGTTGAACGGAAACCACAGGCGGAGTGGTCGCAAACGAAATTTGACATTGAGCGTCCATCAAGACAGGCCGAGGCACTGGCTCGACAGGTCGCTGGTGCCCCAATGGGCCCACCGAGGTGGACCGAGATGGGATCCCCGCTTCCCAAGCTGATACCCCAGGCAACGCAGGCGACAGATGGAATAAAGAATGATCCGCCGATAAGTTCATACCAAATGTGGGTTGGTCTACCCCTGGCACAGGGGACGGAGCAAAAGCACCCGGAAAAAGGACCCTTAACAGAGCCAACACCGTGGTATCTCCCCGTCCCACTGTGTGGTATGCAACCTCAAAAGCGTAAAAAGGCGGAGGATGACCGATTCGTTCTTGTAGTTCAGCCGCAGAAATCCCCAGCAGTGGAATCAATTCCATTTGCAGCGGAGTACCCAACGGAGGGACACGCTGCCAGAACGTATCCACGAAATTGAGCCGCTCCTGATACGGAATAGCACCTAACCCTTGAATCGGCTGGGGCAGGCGAGCAGAAGAGCCCGCCTGCCGCAGAGCCTGCGACCAAATCGGGGCTAACTGTGCAACTGTTTGCATCGGAGGACCCTGCTGCAAACGCGGAGGGTCAACGTTAGCACCCTGAAGCAGAATTGGTGGCAACAACCCAGGGCGAGAAACCCCGGGAGCACGAAAAGGTGCACAATCGAAGGAGAAAAATCCAAAACCCGCTGGAGATGAATCAGCCAACAAAATAATGCCTAACTCAGTTGTGGGAGCGGGGATTAGCGTCAGCAAGTACTGTTCATCCGCCGTGATGTTGCAAAGAACTACCTGTGGTTCGCCCAAATGTTGCTGTCCTGGCTCCACCGCAGCAGAAATGCCAGACGTCGTCGTAGGCCCAGATGTTAAAGGACCCGAACTTACTGGAGGTAGCCCCGAACTTGTCATGAGAAGACCCGAACTTGTTGGAAGAATGCCCGAACTTATCGGGACAGAACCCGAACTAATCGGGACAGAGCCCGAACTTATCGGAGCAGTGCCCGAACTTATCGGGACAGAGCCCGAAGTTATCGGGACAGGGCCCGAAGTTATCGGAACAGAGCCCGAAGTTATCGGAGCAGTGCCCGAACTTATCGGGACAGAGCCCGAACTTTGCACTGGAGTCTGCACAGAAGAGTCCACGGTTCCTAAATGTTCGGTAGGCTCCTCCAAAGTCACTATCACCGTTGATGGAGGTGCTTGATGGTCAGAATCACCTAAAAGAAACGCCTGATCTGCCGCAGAGGGCGTTGTGTCCATTGCATTGTCTAGAGAAGCTTCCTGTTGAGCCAGCCGAGCCTGATGGTGTCGGGTAACTGGCCTGTTTGTAGCCGGAGCTGAAAAATCGCCACGCCCAACACCACGTCGAACACCCTGGTTACTGCTGGGCTGAGAAGAAAAACGGCCCCGAGGCGAACGAGAACGCGCTGCCCCAGAACGAGAGTTTGCGCGGGACCGGAGGGCATAGGGGGAAACCGAATCACCTGACTCCACACCGGCGGGGTCCGCCCCGGACACGGCGATAGGAGCCCCAGGCGAGGATGAAAAGGCGGGGTCGACCCCCCTCACTTCTACCCTCGGCCCAGGCGGTGACCGGAATCCCAATGAAGCCTCCGTGGACCCACTATTATCCACTTCCTCTTCTGCACCAATGGACAAATTTGCCGCAACCGTGTCAGCTGCCGGCAGGCATGCCAACTGCTGCAAGTAGGCAACCTCCTGGTCCAAAGACCCTGCCAAACATGCTCGCTTAACTGTACTCGTGTCCACTACAATGCCTTCTGGTTCCTCCTGCTGTTCAAATGCTGCCTCCTCTTCTTCCTGATCCGCCGCTGCGCTCACCGCAGCCCTAGTTGCTTTAGACGAGCGACTGGGAGTAGACTCTGTACTGTCACTACGCAGCCTCGTAGGCGTTGGTCTCGCGTGAGCTGAGACCCACAATTCATATGCCGTCCAATCATGAAAAGGCATGGGCTGCGTGGGCGGGCGCTCCGGACGCGAAATAAGCGTTGGCTTCCAGATGGTAGTAGGAAGCGCGCCCGGAACAAGCGACGGATCTGGGAGATGCGACAAGGCATATATCCCCGGAATCAGAGGAGGTGGAGCAAATTTACCTGTGGTAGTAAGATCAGATTTGGAAGGCTTAACTGGCACGGACTTGGCTGTCTGAGATGTCCCCGGTTCATCCTGCTGCACTTCCGATTTCTTCAGTGGTGGTTGTTTCAGAGGTTCCCCCAAACAGTTCCTAAGACACTTCATGGTATCAGGGCCTGAGCAAACACTAAGGGCCTTATAGGTCCGCAGCCACTGAAATTCTGAAACTCCAAATTCCTGATCGAAATGAATATAGCGCTGCACCACCAGGATTACGTCCCGGACATCTGTTGCGCCGTAGTGCAATTTCACCAATGTAGGGAACGGCTGAAGTCCTCTGGAGGAAGCTGCCTTACACATGCTTTGCGGATACTGCAGAATTTCCCTCTGATACCATGAAAGGGGAATGTCCACACGTTTATGCGACGGTGGAGGAATTTGCTGATTGTGCTCATTGCGCCACGGATACGGACCCCTGGTATTCACCGGAGACCACTGCTGCATCGGATGATCCGGAAGACGCGCATGAATTCGTCGCCCCAGATACGCAAGATCTATGCCCAGAGCCCCTAACAAGCGCCGGACGTCGGCCAGAGGGTTCAGGCCTAACAGAGGGTAGGAGGTATTATAGAAAAGAGGGGCCAACAAATACTGAAAATAATCCCAAGAGGGATACTGAAGAAATAAAACATACAATGGGATCAAATAGATACCCACTGAAATAGGGTCCTGTTTTGGATTTGTGGGGTGGACCTGATCAAGCCGAGAACGAAACAAGTGCAACTTTTCAGGGAAGGGAATAGCAATTTGAATCAGGGACAGGGTGCGGTGGGGAGGAATCCCCAAGAACCCTCTGTGCGACACGCCTTCCAGATCCCACGCCAAAAATCCTGCCTTCTCTGCAGCTTCAACCCAAATAGGGACAGACCGGATCAATTGCTCAATTGACGTGACTACAGTAGTAGCCTTAGCTAAAGAATGGGGAAACCCCGTTTTCTGAGAAATATGGCGAATGTATGCCGAATACTGAGACTGGTCAATTTGATCACAAAAGGTAAAAAATTCTGGGGGATGTTCTGACAAATTTTTCAAAAGAGTATCGCGCGAAATAAACGGAATAGCATCACCCCCGAAGTCCTCCGGAAGCTCCAAGGGTTCCGGTCTGTCCTCTGCGGACGACTGAGAAGCAGCCGCCCCACTTTGAGGCTGCAGTTCACGCCAATTACCCCCAACAGTTTCTAGTTGCGTACGTACAGAGTGTACCGAACGTTTTACAGCATCAGAATCACTTTTTGAAGTCCTGCGAGACATGTTTCAAAGAAAGTTTAAGATTGAGTTTTTGCTCACAAAACACCAAAATTTTCTAGGAAAGCTAGGAAAGAAAAATTAAACCAAGTTTACATCAAAAGAACCCAACATAAGTAAAGGGAAAAAATCTAGCTAAGAAAGAAACGACCTGTGGGAGTAATCCAGCAGAATTTTGTTACCGCAGCGAAAGGGCAGAAAAGCAGGACCGACAGCAGAAAGAAACCAAAGGAACCTAAACAAGAAGTGCAAACATATAATAGACGGGAGAGTAAAAACCCTCCAAAATATATACGTACACTAGTGACACGAGTGTTGTTTTGTGCTGTGGTGAGGCAGAGAGAAAAACCCGTTAAGATATATACGTATAAGAGTCATGAGCGTTGCTGTGCATTATAGCGGGACAGCCCGCATGTATATGAAATCACCGCTAAAATATCAGAAAAATAAGGGGAAAAAAGCAGGAATATAAAAGCCGAACCAAAAAATTTTTTCAACGAAATTTTTGTCATAGAAAAAATTATAGGATATAAAAACTCAAATATAAACTAGAAAAAATACCAAGATGCAAATTATAGAAAGTCAAGACCTGTGGCCACCTGAAATAAAGAATTGTATTCAGTGAAACGAGGCAAAAAACTAGGATTATGAAAAGAATTTGGAAGATGTCGGATCGGAGCAGAAAAATAATGACGACATGGATCGTAGTGTGCCATAAGCGGTACCGGAGGCGCCGAATCTAACATGCGCTGAATAGCCACTTTAAGTCGGCATGACTCAAGAAATAGTTCATCAGGAGGAGCGCTTGGATCATAATGTAACGTAGGCGGAGAAAAAACAATACGTTGGCGGCGATGTGTTGGATCTACATGACAAGGTGGAAGTGGTTCGGCAAGTAAAATAATGGTCTCTGCCACTCTATCCAACATAGCTGGATGAACCGGGTGCGGAAGAAATTTCGGCTGCCTAGCCCGCTCCACGCGCTGAAGGCGGCGGACATGCTGGTCAATCAGCTGCTGTGGGGTCACGCCCCCACCATGCGCACCTGCCATCTGACGAAAACGAGCATATTCATGTAAAAGTTTAAAATGCTGTGGAACCGGAGCGGTCTCCCCAGGCTTTTGAGGACTGTTGCGTGGTAAACCCTCAAAGAAGGCTTCCATAGCAGCGATGTCACCAGCATGTATACCCGACTCGTCCGAAGGCAGGACAGACGAGGAAACCGAAATTTCTTCCTGTTCATCCAACAAAGGTGAACTTGCCGCCCCTAGATTCACATCTTGAGGAATTTGATCAAAATCGGCATATGTAAATGGACGACCCCTTTTTTTGGAACTTTTTGTCCGCGCCTTAGACTTTTTAGGACTCCCACCCGAAGCTCCTTGAGAACAAAAATCTGGCCCCGCCCCTCCTACTGACTGTCGAGACATAGGAGAAGAAATTTCCTGTAATTGAATAGAATTAGCAATCCGAGCGAAATCTTCATACGTAACAGGGTCACCTAAAGGTTCTGATGGTTCAGATCGTACAACTTGATAGCTTCGAACGACATAGTCGTCCTCATCAGAAGGGGGCGGAGTCTTTTCTGCCATATTGAAATAAACGATTCTAACTAAATAGAAATGAGTGAAACAAAACTAACCTAAAAAATCAAGAAGAAAGAAGGAAATAAGACGGGACGTAGAAAAGGAAGAATGAAGTAATCTAAAACACAGAAAAGAAAAATATAACAAAGAAAAACAAGAAAAAGGAGAAAAGGAATTTATGACGACTCCTCCGATGAATCAGGATAATTTGGAGGAACTTCGCCACTAGCACGCATAGCCATTATTCTTTGTTTCCACTGGGCGAGCCGCTCCATCATACATTCAATCTCGAGGTCCAGAATCGGATCATAGTGAAGCATTGGTTGAATGGCTGCCAAACGCAGACGTTTACGTGCCAATTTGGAATGACGTCCCACCGAAACTGGTCGAAAAGCAGAGGGCGGGACAGAACTCATGGCTACCGCCGGATGTACCTGGTGCGGAACCGATTGTGGCTTACCTGGATTCGCGAGTACGTATATGCGCCGATTGACTGCTGATAACAGGTCTGGTAGGGAGGAAAAAGCCTCTTCAGGTAAAGCGTTCGGAAAATCCCGACGGAATAGGCAAAGACGTACTAGATAGCGAACACGATCATCAATATGGCGTCCCTGCTCCGTGGCAAAGGGGGGAACTAGATTCATTGGGGGAAAGGGGGCGTCAAAGCAAAAAATGTTCCTGAACGGGGGGGGGAGCCATACGGATTAGCAATGACCCTCCGTTTATAATCAGGAAAATTCGGGCCCAAGAAAGGGTGCGGATCTTTTTCCGGGTGTGCATCTAAAAATCGCTGGATTTCCTGCTGACACCGCAACCAAATTGGAAGGTCGGCCAAGGTAAATGGAAAAGTTGCAATCATGGAATTTCTGGGTGGGAGAAACATAACTGTCGGATCAAAATGAAACATCTGTTCAGGAACGAGAAAACGAACTTTCTTAGGAGAAAAACTTTCGAAGCTGTAGGGTTTAAAAAGTCACCCCGACTACTGGACAAATTCAAATTTCGCAAGGTCTCAATAGTTTCAGAATCGAGTGAGGAGGGAGAAGGTGGGGGTGGGGGTGAGTGTGGCCCCACCCGAGCTAACCCCGGAGCAGAAACGTCCGGATCTTCAACTAGATGATCGTGTTGCGCCATTCGTCGCAATTGTGCAGGCGAGACCTGTTGAACCCGCGGAGGAGAATGTTCTGAACCCCCGCGTGTTGCGACAATACGAAAATGCTGAGAGACAAATTCCAATTTATCTGCTAGAGAAGCATTATCCAAATTTTTGCGGTTAGACATGGTTTATTCAAGGAAAAATTAATCACAGGTGGCCACACAATTTTATGAAAACTAATTGATCAAGAAAAAATTCAAAGAAAGAAAAAACACGTATGCAGACCAAAGTCGCAAAACTGAACCTAAAATGTGCAAAACTGACCGAAAAATCCTGAAAATAAGCATAAAAGGGCAACGCCCACCACCAACATTCAGGTATAAACCTAAACATAGAAAAAGACACAAATATGGGTAAAACAGTTATATACGTATAGAAGCTAAAATAGAAAAAGGATTAACATAATACAACAAAAGAGATCAGTAATGTGAGATACGTACATACTACAGTTGAGGGGGAAAACAAAACAAAAATTCACTGGTCGGATGTCAATTCCATCAAAAACGGTTTGAGTCTATTCACGTGAACAGTTTCAGGGGGGCGTCTGAATTGAGGGTAGATTGAATTTGACAGTTGGTGGGAGAAATGACTTTAAGGACCCGAAACGGCCCCTCAAAAGCCGGAAGGTATTTGCGGCTTGCCCCCTTTGGAATATTTGCTTTAGAAACATCCTTCCAAACCATCATACCTTCCTTGTACTCAATAGGCTTGACCTTCGAGTCATATTTATCCTTGCGTTTTTTCTGAACCTGTGCAATGTAATCATTCAAAATTTTTCGAATATGTCGCATACGAGCACGAAGTTCATCTACGTATGATGGTAAAAAGTCACTAATTCGAGGTATAGGCGTAGTCAAAAAATTATCCGAAAAAAGCCGGGTGTCACGACCAAACAAGACATAATAAAGCGATTCCCCGGTCGAAGCATGTGGGACTGCGCGATACGCAAACAGAACCCAAGGGAGGAGTTCATCCCACCCCCTTTCATAAGCTAAAAGACATTTTCGTAGCATCCGTTTCAAGGTACCATGAAGTCTTTCACACGCCCCATTAGATTCTGGGTGATAAGCTGTAGTACGTACCTTGTTGGTGCCCATCAATTTGCACAATTCCTCCATAAGATGTGAACAAAAGGGGATGCCCCTATCAGTTAGAACCTCCCGGGGGCCCCGTGAACCGCAATTATCTGTTCTGCAAGAATCCGTGCAATCGTAAGAGTCTGTTCATTTGGCATGGCGAATGCCCAACCCCAACGTGAGAAAAAATCGTCCACCACCAACACTCTAGAATTTCCTGCCTTTGAGAGAGGAGCATGCATTACGTCCATGCTCAACCTCTCAAAAGGAGCTTCGACCGGGGAAAACGCCTTCAGGTATGCCTGTGGTTTGGAGGGCCCCGGGTTGCAAGCCGCACATACCCGACACCGACTAATGTAGACCCCAATGTCCTTACTCATAGTGGGCCAATGGTATTTGAGGCTCAAAAATCCATACATTTTGGACCGGCCATTGTGGCATCCACCCAACATGTCTTTATGGCATTCGTCTAATACGTACGTATAGCAACTTTCCGGAACAACTATCAATTTTGGGGGTTCCTGACGTTTGGATTTGCCAAGACGGTATAGGACACCCTCCTCCAGAAAAAATTCGCTCGAATGTTTTCGCAAAAATGTAGCAAAGTTTGCATCAGATGGAAATTGCTTTTTCTCTAAAAAGTCTATAATTGCCTTAGTAAACTGATCTTGCTGTAGAGCCTTTTTCCAGACAGCCATAGCTGCAGCGGTAGGGCGGGGGGCATTCACGCCCTCCTCAGGGGCTTATTCCTCGAGAACGTCTTCAAGAATTGACCCCACAAAAATATCTGGAATACGTGGATGGTCAGCAAAAGACCCTGCCTCCTCCCATGGTGGGGGATTTCTAGACAAAGCATCCGGGGCCCCATTAGTAATTCCTGGGCGATGGATAACCCGAAATTTGAAACCACGAAGAAAAGACACCCACCGGGCTATCCGACCCGCTGCAGCTTTGGACTTAGGCTCTCCACTAAACATGTACTCCAAAGCTTGGTGATCCGTAATTACATCAAAGTTCTGTAAAATAAGATAATGTTGAAAATAGGAAACACCGAAAAAACCGCTAAACCTTCCAACTCGGTTGTAGTATAGTTTTTCTCCGCCGGAGCAAGCGCGCGAGCAGCATATGCAATAGGATGGAGTTTTTGCTTGTCGTCAAGCTGTTGGAGGACGGCCCCTATACCGTAATGGCTAGCGTCAGTTGCCAACGTGAATGGTTTTGCGAAGTCCGGATACATGAGAACCGGTGCCGTGGTAAGTTTCTCTTTGAGTGTTTCAAAGGCCAGCTGGCAGGCTGCGTCCCAAATGAATTCTCGGTCCTTTTTCAAAAGGGCGACAATAGGGCTTGCGATTTTCGAAAAATTTGGGACAAAACGACGGTAATAACCAGCTAAGCCCAAGAAGCTTTGCACATCTTTCACAGATTTAGGCGCTGGAAAACGTTTGACAACCCGCACTTTTTCGGGATCAGTCGAAATACCAAAAGCAGATGGAATATGCCCCAAAAAAGCCATTTCAGACCGCTGAAATTCACATTTGGAAAGTTTCAATAGGACGTGCTCCCTTGAACAGCGGAGGAAAACCTCCAAAAGTCGCTTCAAGCGATCCAACTGGGTGGCCGAGGTAACGAGGACATCGTCGATATACACTATAAATCCCTCCATAATTCTGTCAATAATGCGTTGAAACGTACTAGGGGCATTGCAAGGCCCAAACGGCATGACTTTAAATTCATAGAGTCCAGAATGGGTGATAAAAGCCGTTTTTTCCCTATCCGGAGGATAAATCGGAATCTGATGAAAACCCGACGCAAGATCTAATTTCGAAAAAATAGAATGACCCAAAATACTCTCAAAAAGACCTGTAATATACGGGATGGGGTAGCAGTCCTTTTTCGTGACCGCATTGAGTTTTCTGTAATCAACACACAACCTCCAACTCCCGTCCTTTTTCGCAACCAAAATGACAGGGGAGGCCCAAGGACTACGAGAAGGTTGAATCAACCCCTGTTCTAACCAGGCCGCTAACTTCTCATCAATAATTCTCTTTTGCGCCGGGTTTACTTTGTAGGCCCGAGCTTTTATTGGGCGCTTACCAGGCTCAATCTCAATATAGTGATAATCGATGTCCGTCTTACCAAAGCCCCCAGCTGCATCCCAAATTTGCGGGAAATTCAGAATCATAAGGCGTAACCGTCGTTGATTACGCCGAGTCAAACAACAATTAAGTAACTGAATATTGTGTTCAAGAGGGCACGTACCTGTAAATCTGAGAGGGGCACCGCGGAGCCCCCCGAGACGGGACCTGCCAGCTGACTTTCTGGTTGAGTACGTATATACGTATATTCCAGAATAGAATATTCCAGAAAAAAGGTCGGGCCACGGAATACGTATATACCCGTGCTCACCAAGATGTGTCCTGAGAGATACATAGTAGTGATGCCAGTTATCATTCAGAGTTTGAGACTGAATTGTATCAGACACAGAAAAAGTTTGTACAGAAGTCGTAAGATCGGGACGGAATAAGTTCGGGGTAGAAAGTTCGGGATGGCTTGTACTTGAAAAAATAAGTTCGGGATGGCTTGTACTTGAAAAAATAAGTTCGGGGTGATCCTCGGACGGAGGTTCAGCAGCTAAACTGGTCCGGTCGAACCCGGGCGCAAGCTGAGCTACCGAAGAGAACGAAGGAGACTCCAGAAGGGCGGGGTCGACCCCCTCACCTCCTGTGGCCAACCTTCCCCCCGTACTAGGCCAGACTTAGAAGAGGGAGGAGCCAAAAGAGTTTCTGACTCCTCCCGTAGCCGAAAAACCGGCTGGTCTTCCACCCAAACTTGAACTTCATCTGAAAATGTTACAGAAACAAGAGGTAAACCCAAACTCTGACCTTCTGCAACAGGAGAGAGGTCCTCCCCCTGCAGAAGACACGATTTCAAAACTTTCTCCCCGCAATCTCCCAAGCTCGAATCACTGGTTAGGGGAGGGTCGGGGGGTTCGGGTGGAGCTGTTACCCCTTTTTGTGCAGATTTCACTTCTGGGAGTTCATCTTGGTTATCACAAGCATCTACCGGAAGAATTTCGGCCATAGAACTTTTTGATGTCTGTACCCCCTCTTTTTGGGGTAGGTTCACACCTACCCCCTCTTTTTGGGGTAGACTCAGGGCTACCCCCTCTTTTTGAAGTGGATCCTCAGTTGGCCAGAAGGCAAGAGAAAAAACACTATCATCTTCAAAAGCTGAATCAGTTGCCAACTTATACGTGAGAGCTGAGGCGACATGAGGGGGAGGAATACCCAAATTGTCATCAACTGCAAAGACCATATCATTGATGTAAGGGTCCTGGGAGACACGAGCTTGAGAGACCACTAAAGGTTTTGAAAAATTTGAACCTTCAGAAGCATAGTCTGAGGTGGGGACCACAGACCCCACAACCGTAGATCGTGGAATTGAAATAGGAGAGTTTGTAGGATTGACCAATAAAAACTCGAAGAAATGATCTTGGACCTCCACTACCCCAGCATAGGGCAGAACTTTGTTATCATCAATAAAAGAATCGAACGGCTCAAAAAAGTATAGAGGATCAGCGAGGGTAGAGGAGATACGGGCCTTCGCCCATTTCTCCGTGGACGGAGGAATTTGTACATCAATGGCCAAAACCACAGCAAAAGCCATTGCGTCACCCAAGTCCCATTCAGCCCGAATTTCCTCAGGAGTGAGCATTTTGAGCCTCAATCCGTTCATACTAACACGATTTTCAGAAAAAATAATATCCCAACTGTACGCTTTCAAAAAATCTGTCCCAAGTAAAATATCACGGTAAAATTGCGGAGCAAGATGAAAATGCCACCCAAATTGAATTCCACCCACTTCAAAAGGGATATAAACTTTTCCTTCAATACGTAGTGGAGTATCCCCCGAAGTTCTAGCCCTAATAGCGTCTGGTAATTGAACCACAATGTCTGCTCCCGCTCTCAAAAGACGATCTAAGCCTCCCTGACTGATAATTGAAATAGAGGCACCCGAATCTACAATAGCCATCAAATATTGACCCTTGATATTGATCATAACTGCCGGTGTGTTATCCCCAGCAGCTAAAACAGCTTCAGACTGCAAATCAGAAATGGAATTGGGCACAACCACTAAGGAATGTAGGGGCTTTTCCGGAGCCGACACACCCCCCGGGGCGGGTCTGGATAGTGGATCGGCCGCACACCCAGACGCGCCCCCTCTGGTCCCAGTCCCAGAGGCCGCGTCAGCCACCGCACCCTGAGACTAAGACACAGCGAGTCCCGCAGTCTGTTCCCAAGACGTCACAGTCGGTGAGGGAGGTTCCCCATTCAGAGAGAGCAGAGAGGGAGGGTCGGAACCCTCCTCCACGGGTTGGACCACTTCGTCAGTTTCGGGCACCGTCACCTCACAGCCCAAAATATCTTCCCGTTCGAGTTTTTCTGGCCACGCGTCCACAATGGCATGGCCCAGATCAAAAATCTGTTTCTTCAAAACCTCAGTAAACTATTTCATATGAGTGTACGTATGCATGTGAATAGCTGCCAACGTCGTAAAATTCGACTGGATCATAGAAAAAGACTGAACGATTTGTCCAGGAGCCGTATCCTCTGGAGAACCTACCCCAAACACGTGTGGTTCCGAAGGCTGTGGTTCGGTCTCAACATAACCTATAAGGTGTTCAACCCCATTTTGTTGGGCCGAAGCACGGGGAGGGAGGGCGCCCCCTTGTGAATTTGCAGCACCCTGGTCTGATGCTCTAACAAAATGTTGTGCTAGCGGTGCCGCCAAAGGTTGCGTGGTGACGCCCCGGACCGAGGGTGCCGGAGCTGGGGCCAAAGGTGCCGGCAATGCAGGCACAGCTATACCAGGTGAAACAATTTGACCCGTGCTCTGAGCTGGCGGTGCCTCCCACTGTGGACCATATGCATGCTGACCCGAAGAAGGTTGTGGAGCGGGCAAAGCTAAAGGGACAGGAGCAGGTGGTAAAGCTGGACAAACCGGCTGCTGCGCGCAAAACTGCGGATAAACTGGTACATACTGAGTAACACCAGCTACCTGTTCTCTAGGGAGAGGTCGCCAACTCCAACCCGCCGGGGCCAGCTGAGGGTACTTGTCCCAACAGTTGTTAGGATCATGTCCCCTCCTGCCGCAATGAAGGCACTTATCCTTACGCTTATCCTCAAATCTAGGCCGTGCATCCTTCCCTTTTTCCCATAACGCCCGAAGATCCTGTAATTCCTTACGTAGCTGTTCTAACGGGTCATTAGAGCTCCCACCCGGTTCTGCTCTCTCTGAAGATGCCACGTGGTAAATTGGGGGGTCATACGACAATGCTCCCCTGGGGTGGACCGTGGGGTACGGGCATCAAGCTTGTCGATTACTCGCAAGATGTCCTCCATAGATGGTTCCCCGTAAGCCCCCAAAGGAACGAGCGACGCCGCATATTTATCGTTTGCCCCGGCATAAACCTGCTGGACACAGTGCTTCTCCCGATCACCCGGGTCATTCCAAATGTCTAGCGCCAAAGCTTGAAGTTCCGAGATATACTTACGTATATGTTCCCCGGAACGTTGAAGTCGATTGACAAAAGCTGTATATTTTTGCTGGTAAGACAACTGCGGTTTAGGAAACTGAGTTTTCAAAAGTTTCAAAATACTATCATATGAATCGATCATAGAAAGACCCGCACGGGAGGCATAAATTTGAGCCTTACCCGCCAATTTACTGTATAAAAGACGAGGCCACTGATCTTTGAGAATTTGATACGTTTCCACTGCAGATTCAAATTGTGGAAGCCAGTCTTCAACATAGAGTGATTCTGGGTCAAACCGCGGAACGTCCCGGAGAATTTCTATATACGTACGAAAAAGACGCGGATCGTGGCCTGAAACTGAAGCATCTGTGGCCACCATGGTCGCCGGAGTTGGATGACGCACGGGCGTCGCTCGCTCCTCCTTGTTGGAAAAAACCCCTTTTGACTGACCTGCTGTGCAGAAAAACCCGGGGCCCCCCCTATCCGGCGGAGGAGGCGGGTCAGAAGCTACCCTTGAATTTCCCAATACAAAATCTGACGTTTGAGCACTCTGTGTACTGGTTTCCACCGTCTGATTTACAGCTGATGCCGCCGGACCTGTAACCGCTTGCTTAGGTCCCGGTACGTACGTATGGGCCGCCGGTTGTAAAGCAACAGAAGTTCCAGCGGCAAATTGTGCCGGGGAATTATATACGTATACTGGATTTCCGTACATGTCAACGGCATAATAGCCGGATTGTGCCGTGGACGGCACAGGCTGCACAATCTGAGGTGTATACGTATATAATGGCTGCTGAGCCGGGGATTGTGATTGAGAAAAACCCGGCATAGACGACGGCATTTGGGCCGGTTGTTGAACGTTTTGGGCGGCCTGTGCTTGACCTGACGGAGCAGCACGCTGGAACGTACCTTGCGGGTGCTGTGCAGACGGTGGACACCAAACATGTCCTGAATTTTGACCAAAATTAGGTGCTCCCCCTAGGGCGCCGTTTACAAGACTGGGGACTCCCAAAGTGGGTTGCCCCACCTGTCCCCGGGACGACGAGGCCGAACTGCACCCTTGATCTGACGTAAAATTAGACGTACTTTGCGACTGAGATTGACACTCGGGCGCAGAGGATTCAAGTCGTCCCTGGGGAGAAGGAAAGGGCGCCCCCCAATTCTGATCATGTCCACCCAATCTTCTATCAGGTTTTTCTGCCATATCTTCCTGGGCCTGGGGAGGGGCCGCAGCTGCAGACTTCGCGGGAGTGGGAGGGGCTTGCTGATGTTGTAACTGAATCAGGTCATTTTCGGAAGTTTGGTTCGGAACCGGTTCGGGATTATTTTCCCCCGAACTTTTCTCCCCCGAACTTTTTGATCCAGAACTTTTCCCCCCCAACAGATCAGAAACCGTAACTGGCGCCAAACCGAGGTCTTTCCGCCTGTAATCCAAATAATTCTGCATAGCTGACAAAAGTTGCTCGTCTTGGGGGTCAGAATCGTCGATTTCCACAGAATCATCAAAAGCGTCAAATTGGGGGCCGGGAGTGAGCATTTGCCCCTCCTGAGACGGATCAGAAGTCTGCAGCAGTTCTGGTCCCCGAGACAAAGATTTTACTGTAGTTTCTTCCCACGAAACTACTATTTCTGGGGAGTGGTATCTGATAGCACTTGGGGCCCCCCCGACTGCGACACTAAGGATCGAGAATCCGCAGACTGCGAAACTTGGGAGCGGATGGCTCCAGATTGTGACCGAGTCACTGGCCCCCCAAAAGTTTTATTTAGATGACCGCCATACGGGGCCTCTGAAGATGTAGACGGGGCCGTAGAGGTCGAAACCCCCAGCTGGGACTGGGTACGCCGCGAACTTGTGGGTGGGGGGGGGGGAATCCGGGAGGGTCCCCCACGCCCCCCTGATCCTCTCTCTGTGACTGGTTTGGCCTTAGAATTTTGCCCTTCCCATAATTGTGGGGGGATGTCAGGGACATAGCCTTCCGGTCTTCTGGGGGTCCCCCTTCTAATGCCTGGGGCAGTTCCTCCCGGACTAGTGTTGGGGGAGGCACCCCCCGACCACGACCCCCCGATTTTGCAATACCTTGTTTTGAAGCCATGGGAGTCCCTCTATCTAAATCAACCGGTCCGTCAAAATATGATAAGAGCCCCCAAAGTTGTGCTCTTTGCTTTTCTCGCTTATCGTGCTCCCTTTTCTTCTCAGAAAAAGCTAGAACTTTGGACATCTACTGAAAAATCACGGTCGCCACTATTTGTGAAGTACTGTGTGTGTACCTCAATAATAAACTGTGTTGGACTTCACTAAATGATTGCAAGTAGGAGTTCAGTGTGTGGTGTCTAGTCCTAACCCGTTGAGAGAAGAGGCGAGAGTATCATAAATCAGCGAGTAAATTAAGATGAAGCTACTTGTGGACCCTAAGCGACCGTCCCTAAACTGGTAGACTAAAATCCCGCTAGACTTTATTATATCAAACACAAAATACACTTTCTGACTTTAGAATGAACATACAGAACTGATATAAACTACACAGAGGGAGCACGACGGTAGACTCCAAAGAACACAACGGGAGGGCGTTACCCTCTCCCACACCTAAACTGGGCTATCGACTCCTACCCAACCAATGAAACCAACCTACCCCGCCACTGACGAAACTGCAACTGAACTGAAGCCTACACTTTCTCACTTATATATACTTTGTGCTACTGGCGTAGCTAGCCCAAAAAGAAATCACTTTCATCATTCACAAATAGGACAAATGTCAAAATAGTTCAAAGTTGTATGATTTCATCAAATAGAATATACTTTATGCTACGCATATGAAGATAGCACTACACATAATTTTCGTTGCTGCGCTGCTGCGCAGCTAGCTACTGGTGCCCTAATGGGTAATTTCCCACACTGTCAATCAAAGATCAAAGTTGCCGCTTCCGGTGTAATCCATCAAATCTGACAGGTCATCCATCGAATTTGACAGGTATCGGAGGGAGCTCTAGTTGAAATTATAAGTTTGATGCAGAAGAGGGGGCTTAAAAGTGAATTTTGGTAGTTAATTTTTCTGGAATTGTTTAAATTTTGCCCAAGGTGCTCAATCTCGCTCCTTTTGGCCCAATTTTGCACAATTTTTCAGAAAATTTTTGTTCAAGTTTTGTTCAAATTTTGTTCATTTTTGTTCAATTTTTTGCACAACTATGACTCAATTTTGCACAACTTTTGATCAAATTTTTGTTCAATTTTTGTTCAAAGTTTGTTCATTTTGTGTTCATTTTTTGTTCGTTTTGTTCAACTCAGCTCAAATTCCCTTAGTTCACTTCTACTTCACTTAGTTTTAGGTCAATTTGTACCAAGGGAACTTTTGACATAATTTTCAATTTCAGTTGCTTATATGCTCTTGGTGCAGCATCACTGAATCAGGTTTCGTCTAAGTTTTATAAGGAGTAATTTTCAATGGCACATAACTTTCGCTGTGTTCATCCGATTTGGATGAAATAAAAAGTATTGTGTTCGGCTCGTTGAGATCTTCAAAGTTGGCCCTATGATGACCACCTTATGACCCATTGGAAGCCTTCGCGTCAAATTGGTTACACCAATCTAGACATGACTAGCTTCCAATGGGTCATAAGAACCCTGATTCAGTGATGAAACCTGATTCAGTGATGCTGCACCAAGAGTATATAAGCAACTGAAATTGAAAATTATGTCAAAAGTTCCCTTGGTACAAATTGACCTAAAACTAAGTGAAATAAACTATTTCAAGGGAATTTGAGCTGAATCCCCCTGATCCTCTCTCTGTGACTGGTTTGGCCTTAGAATTTTGCCCTTCCCATAATTGTGGGGGGATGTCAGGGACATAGCCTTCCGGTCTTCTGGGGGTCCCCCTTCCAATGCCTGGGGCAGTTCCTCCCGGACTAGTGTTGGGGGAGGCACCCCCCGACCACGACCCCCCGATTTTGCAATACCTTGTTTTGAAGCCATGTGAGTCCCTCTATCTAAATCAACCGGTCCGTCAAAATATGATAAGAGCCCCCAAAGTTGTGCTCTTTGCTTTTCTCGCTTATCGTGCTCCCTTTTCTTCTCAGAAAAAGCTAGAACTTTGGACATCTACTGAAAAATCACGGTCGCCACTATTTGTGAAGTACTGTGTGTGTACCTCAATAATAAACTGTGTTGGACTTCACTAAATGATTGCAAGTAGGAGTTCAGTGTGTGGTGTCTAGTCCTAACCCGTTGAGAGAAGAGGCGAGAGTATCATAAATCAGCGAGTAAATTAAGATGAAGCTACTTGTGGACCCTAAGCGACCGTCCCTAAACTGGTAGACTAAAATACCGCTAGACTTTATTATATCAAACACAAAATACACTTTCTGACTTTAGAATGAACATACAGAACTGATATAAACTACACAGAGGGAGCACGACGGTAGACTCCAAAGAACACAACGGGAGGGCGTTACCCTCTCCCACACCTAAACTGGGCTATCGACTCCTACCCAACCAATGAAACCAACCTACCCCGCCACTGACGAAACTGCAACTGAACTGAAGCCTACACTTTCTCACTTATATATACTTTGTGCTACTGGCGTAGCTAGCCCAAAAAGAAATCACTTTCATCATTCACAAATAGGACAAATGTCATAATAGTTCAAAGTTGTATGATTTCATCAAATAGAATATACTTTATGCTACGCATATGAAGATAGCACTACACATAATTTTCGTTGCTGCGCTGCTGCGCAGCTAGCTACTGGTGCCCTAATGGGTAATAACCCACACTGTCAATCAAAGATCAAAGTTGCCGCTTCCGGTGTAATCCATCAAATCTGACAGGTCATCCATCGAATTTGACAGGTATCGGAGGGAGCTCTAGTTGAAATTATAAGTTTGATGCAGAAGAGGGGGCTTAAAAGTGAATTTTGGTAGTTAATTTTTCTGGAATTGTTTAAATTTTGCCCAAGGTGCTCAATCTCGCTCCTTTTGGCCCAATTTTGCACAATTTTTCAGAAAATTTTTGTTCAAGTTTTGTTCAAATTTTGTTCATTTTTGTTCAATTTTTTGCACAACTATGACTCAATTTTGCACAACTTTTGATCAAATTTTTGTTCAATTTTTGTTCAAAGTTTGTTCATTTTGTGTTCATTTTTTGTTCGTTTTGTTCAACTCAGCTCAAATTCCCTTAGTTCACTTCTACTTCACTTAGTTTTAGGTCAATTTGTACCAAGGGAACTTTTGACATAATTTTCAATTTCAGTTGCTTATATGCTCTTGGTGCAGCATCACTGAATCAGGTTTCGTCTAAGTTTTATAAGGAGTAATTTTCAATGGCACATAACTTTCGCTGTGTTCATCCGATTTGGATGAAATAAAAAGTATTGTGTTCGGCTCGTTGAGATCTTCAAAGTTGGCCCTATGATGACCACCTTATGACCCATTGGAAGCCTTCGCGTCGAATTGGTTACACCAATCTAGACATGACTAGCTTCCAATGGGTCATAAGAATCCTGATTCAGTGATGAAACCTGATTCAGTGATGCTGCACCAAGAGTATATAAGCAACTGAAATTGAAAATTATGTCAAAAGTTCCCTTGGTACAAATTGACCTAAAACTAAGTGAAATAAACTATTTCAAGGGAATTTGAGCTGAATTGAACAAAGCGAACAAAAAAATGAACGCAAAATGAACAAAATTTGAACATAAATTGAACAAAAATTTGATCAAAAGTTGTGCAAAATTGAGTCATAATTGTGCAAAAAATTGAACAAAAATGAACAAAATTTGAACAAAACTTGAACAAAAATTTTCTGAAAAATTGTGCAAAATTGGACCAAAAGGAGCGAGATTGAGCACCTTGGGCAAAATTTAAACAATTCCAGAAAAATTAACTACCAAAATTCACTTTTAAGCCCCCTCTTCTGCATCAACTAGAGCCCCCTCCGATACCTGTCAAATTTGATGGATGACCTGTCAGATTTGATGGTTTACACCGGAAGCGGCACCTTTGATCTTTGATTGACAGCAACAGGTGCAACCAGGTCCCAAAAACTATATAAGGGCGCAAAACTCGGGTACCCCGTCAGTCTGACTCCTGCTGTTGTCGCGAGCGGTCGGTTCCTGCGAACTCTCTCTCTCTGATAATAACTGCGAATTTGAAGTGGTAATACGTGTTTGAAGTACTTGATAAAAATTTATAAACAGGAAATACTAGGAGAACAAGCAGTACTAGGAGTAATTCAAGAAGTGCAAGGAATAATAGAAGTACGGAGGGATACTAGGAGTATAGGCGGACTAGCGGTCCAAGCAGTACTAGGAGTGCAAGCGGTACTAGAAGTGTACTAACAGTACTAGCAGTGAGATTTAAAAAAGTATATAAAGGGTGAAAAATTTGATATCGCGTCAGTCTGACTTGTTCTGTCGTCGCGAGCGGTCGGTTCCAAAAGTGCTCTCTTTGATACGAAACTGGGAATTCGAAGCGTTATATAGAATACATATAGACGAAAGGAGTTTGAAAGTTAGCATTAAGTAAGCAAAATTTCTGATATTTCTGCAAACGGTCAACGTAAACTGTAAGCCAAGCAACTATTAGCTAACTCAAAAGTCTATATAAACGGTAAAATTTTTGGTAAAGCGCCAGTTTGACTTGATCTTTCGGTGTGAGCGGTCGGTTTCCAAGTGGTCTCTCTCTACTCTCTAACTGCGAGTTATTAACAAATTATCGATTAATTAGTTAATTATTAATTAGTTAATTAGTTAATTACTGGGTGATAATTTGTTAATTATTCGGGTACTAGTTAACAAAAAGGTTAGAAAATCAATAAAAGCAAGAAATAGATAAAAGGACAAAGTTAATAAAAGCAATTAAGTACATATAAACGGCAAAGTACATATAAACGACAAGTCAATAAAAGCAGGAAGTACATAGTAACGCGAATCTAATAAGAGCAAGCAGTTCATATGAACGAGTAAGGGCATATAAACGGTAAATACGAGCTACATAATACAGGAAAATCAATAAAAGCAAGAAGTAGATAAAAGGACTAAAAGGATAAAAGCAATTAAGTACATATAAACGGCAAAGTACATATAAACGACAAGTCAATAAAAGCAGGAAGTTCATAAAAGCCTCTGAGTACATATAAACGCGAATCTAATAAGAGCAAGCAGTTCATATAAACGAGTAAGGGCATATACACGGTAAATATGAGCTACATATAAACGGTCAACTGCATATAAAGGGTAATTACATAAAAGCGAGTGAAATATCCAAAGTGAAAGATGTCTGCGATTGCCAAATTGAATGCTGCTATCGAAACGGGATTCTGGAAAGATGACCCCCGGGTGACCAAGTCCCTCAGAGACAAAGCAGTGGCCCTCATGAAAAGTGAGTGGGATGGGCAGGAGATAATAGGAAGTGACGAGTTTTGGGCCTACTCCCAGACTCTACCCCTAGACATTCCTCCGACTACTAGTAGTGTTCCAAAGTGTTCTATTTGCAACGAGATATTCACAAACTTGTTATAACTTCAAAGTCATAATAAACTGGAGCATTCATCTAAAACTTTCTTTCCTTGCCCTAAATGCGAAAGGGTCGTTACAGAGAAACACAACATGACCCGCCATTTCAAAAGGTCCCATCCAAATGAAGTACCCTACTACCAGTGCAAAAAAATGTGGGTTTAAATACAAAACCTATAAGGGATATCAGGGGCACTTGAGAACTCACCGGGAACCACCAAAGATACCGGACCCCAAAACCTTGAGACAGACCCATTTTTCAAACCTTCCAACAGAGGACACCCCTAATTTAATGAGAAGTTTGGTTAAGCACATGCCTGAGACTTAGCAAAAGTTTACAGGGAAAACTGGAGTAGGATTAGAACTAGGTATTTCGTAACTCCCGGTATCCAAAATAGGTACAACTTCCGGGTAACAGAGCCTTCTAAAATTAAGGAATTGATTAAGGTTGTTTTCAAACTTCAAAGATGGCAATTTAAATTTAACCTTTCTTTCGGGTTCGTTCTTAGGAACATCGAAGATGGGGAGCTGAGGTACTACTACCCATCCGGAAATAACCGGTATTTTGATGAGCCAATTCACATTTCAATTGAGGGATATCTGGGGGAAAATTTTCTATGAGCTTGAGAGAGGGGATATCTTGGAATGGGTAAGACAGCAACGCCCAAATACAAAGTGGACAGTCCTAGAAATTACAAATGTCTGTTTCTACATAAACAAGCTGATCTCCTATCCTGTGGGTGAAGCTAGACATCTTCCGGATTACGTGAAGAATAACAGGGGTCTCAATGCATTAGTTACATACAAACATAACGGGAAACCCTACGAAGACGACAAATGTTTCTTTAGGTGCCTTTCCTTAGGATTGGGATCCAAAATTACTAGTTTAGAGGAAATGACAGAAGAACTCATTGGTCAGTGGGTTAAACCAGGGGAGGAGTTTCATGGGGTACATCTTGATGATCTTGATGAACTTGAGGAAAAGTTTGATATTGGTATTATGGTTTATGAATTAGGACCTACAGTTGAGGAAGCCGGAGATGAACCAGAAGACATTAATGAGCTATTAGTTAGGAATCATGAAGGGGGTTAAGAGGTTACTAATGTGACTGCTAAGCTTATTCGAAGACCACTAGGGAAGACTTTGAGAAAAATGGCCCTAAACATTTATGAAAACCACTTCTCCTTTATTAAAAATTTCAATAAATTCACTCTTACCTGGAAGTGTTCCAACTGCGATAAACTATTCCACCATCATGGTAAATTTATGAAACATTCTAAAAGTTGCGAGAAAGGAATCAGGCATATTTTCCCAGGAGGAGGAGTTGGACCTACTAAAACGATACTGCAGAAAATTAGTGATCTGGGAATTCCCGTGCCTGAATGGTATTACCCTTATAGAATAGCCTACGATTTTGAGTGTATGTTTAAGCCGAGTGATAAGAAGAGTGGACCAAAGTTGATTTACAAAAAGAGCTAATTCCAGCATCAGTGTCTATAGGATCCAATGTCCCAGGCTATGAAGATCCAAACTGTATAATAACTACTGGAGATCCTTATGACTTAGTTGCTCGAATGAAGGACTATATGGAGGAAATTGCTGATAAAGCATATGAACTTTTGAGAGAAACTTTGAGATGCAGGAAATGCCCACTGGAATGTACGCGGAATGGAAGCCCACAAAACATGGGAAATTTAAAAGGTGGCTACAACGAGGCAGAAAAGAGGCTATGTGGCTGGAATATATGGCCAAGGCAATGGGAGTAAGAGTTGAGCATGCTTACAATGGGGGGGCAAAAACGAATAGGAAAATCCAAAGTTGATGGGTGGGTTGCTGAAAAGAATTTAGTCCTACAATTTCATGGGTGTTACTTCCACGGTCATGGGTGTGAGTTGGATAGAAATAAGAATCCGGAAGATAGAACGAAGAGAAGGGAAAGAACGGAGTGGGTGTCCCAGGCAATTAAGGATGGGGGGTTTGACTTAATTGAAAAGTGGGAATGCGAGTTTGACAGAGATTAAGGGATTCTTCGGATATACAATAGTTTGCGGATAAGCATTTTAATCTCTCAAAAAATCGGTACTCTTTCGCTGAAACGGTGAGTTTGATTCAAGCAAATAGATTCTTCGGACTACTAGAGGTAAATATTGAAGTACCCAAGGAAAAGAAAGAACATTTTGCTAAAAATGACTCCTATTTTCAAAAATGTGGAAATTAGTAAGGAAGATATCGGAGAGCATATGAGAAAGTTTTGCGAGGAACGCAATCTAATGACACAGCCTAGGAGGGGTTTGATTGGAAGTTATTTTGGGAAAAAAATTCTCTTGGCTACGCCTCTAATTAAGTGGTACCTCAAACACGGACTCAAAATTACTAAGATACACCAGGCTATTGAATTTAAACCCAAGGCATGTTTTAAAGAGTTGGGAGATGAAGTTACGTACAATCGTTCTGCCGCAGACTCGGATCCGGATTTAGCACTCAAGGGGGAAATGTTCAAACTTTTGCGAAATTCTTATTATGGCCGAACCATCACAAACTTAGAAAAACACCAGGATGTAAAATATTGTCAGAGGTCAGGGGCTAGTAGGGAGGTGAATGGTTGGAGATTCAGAAGGTTAGATGATCTAGGAGACGGGGTATATGAAGTTCAATCTGCAAAATCCAAAATAGTTTATAGGCTTCCGGAGTTAGTGGGGTTTTTTGTCTATCAATAAGCAAAGCTTAGAATGCTAGAATTTTATTACGATTGCCTAAAACCAAACTTAAGACCAGGATCATTTCAACTTTGTCAAATGGATACTGATTCCCTATACTTCGCTTGCTCCTCTACTGATTTAAATGACTGCGTCCCACCCGAAAACAAGGAAAGTTGGAAAGTTGCTCTGAAAGACTTCTTTGTACTATATCCTACACAAAAAAGAGTACCCGGTCTGTTTAAAGAAGAGTGGAAAGGTGACGGCATTATAGCTCTTTGTAGTAAAACCTATTTCGCATGGGGTGAAACCAATAAGTTTAGCCATAAAGGGGTAAGTAAAAAATTGAACCATTACTCTTGGAAAGATTTCAAAGATGTTCTCGATACTGGCTGTACAAAGTCAGGAGATAATAGGGGATTTGTGAAAAAAATCTACTCAAAAAGAATAGTGCTATGCGTCTATCAAAAGATATTGAGTACACCATTATAGCGAGATTCCGTGGAACCAACCTAGCTGGGACTAACCATAAAATCATTCCACGAAAATGAGCTGACTTTGTTGGAATTTTGCTCTCCAGTCTTTGATGAAAAACGTTTCCAGGAATATTAGCTGATTTCGCTGGAAATCAGTCAGCCCAGAATTAAAGGTAAAATAAATACGTTTTAAAATCAGGCCCAACCGGACATTGCCGGACCTCCAAGGCCCGGCAGGCTCGGCTCGGGCCGGGCCTTCGCGGCTGACCGTGCGCGGGTAGGACCTAACTCTCCAACAAACAACCGGGCCCTGCCCGGCCCATTACAGGCTCGACGCGAGGACAGAGACTCGCTTCCAACCGAGTTGGAATCTTGCTCACAAGAACTAAGGCGCAGATGTTTCCACGAAAGCCTGCTAACTCGGTAGGAATCAGGCCGCCTGGGCTAAGGTTTTTAAATTTTCCTGGAATTCAGCTCATAAGATTTTCATAGGTCTCATCCGCGGAATCTCGCTATAATGGTGTACTCAGAATCTTTTGATAGACGCACTAGCAGACGGGGTGAGTACGGCACCTTTAGATAAATAATATTGTACTTACCCACTCTGTCTCAAGAAGAAGAAGAAGAAGAAGAAGCCATAAACTAAAACAAAAAACTAGTAAAACCTAAAAACACAAAAATATTGCATGCGTCGGACTTAGATAGCTACGTTTAACAAAATAGCTAGGTTAGGTAGGTTAGATATATAGCTTAGGCAGGTAGTTACTGTAGATGAACCAGGTCGTTAGATTAATTAAGTAGGTATGTTAGTTAGGTAGGTAGGTGTCCTGTAATGTGCCGACGCCGGGTCCCAAGCCCCGGGGGAAGAACTCAGAGGGACGGTTAAATGAAGTTCGGAGAAGAAGAAGAAGTATCACTTTTAAGACTGGGAGTACTGAGGGATTGGGAACACTAGGAGTACAGGGGGTATTGGGGGTACTGGGGGTACTAGGGGTACAGGGGTTACCAGAGGTACAGGAGGTACAGGAGGTACTGGGGGTATAGGGGGTACTAGGGGGTTAGGAGGCAGTAGGTGGTGACGTTCTTGGAAGGATTACGGGATAGTGGGTAAGTCCCAATCCAATGATTAGGGCTCGAAATGGCCCTACTATACTACTTCTGTAGGATAAATCAGGTAGGAACCAAGCATCAGGTTTACCCCAACAACGGTCAGATCCAAAGAATAACCCTTTAGAGAAGCCTTTACATTAACCATTAACGTTCAGCCGGGGCCTGAATTGAAGAGGTTTGCGACGATGCCTCCTGGGATAGCGAGGATAGGATAGGATGGAGTGTTTCTTCCCCTTGACCTTGAATGTTTGGTTCGTCCACAGGTGATGCCACCCGCTCCAAATACGGAGCATCTTCTCCCCAGTCGTCCAAGAGCTCAGTTTCGTCTTCACTTTCCTACTCTAAAAACTCTTTTTACTTTTTGAAAAGGCATTGATGGTTAGGACGCGGGAAGAACTTTTGCAGCGACGTGATACGGAGAGGGTATACCGCGAATAATCGCTGACATGGCGGGTATCCCATCTTCTTCAAATGTTTGTTGCAACTGGCCACTGGTGATAGCACGTGGGACCCATTCAGTGGTGCAGCGAGCACCAGGCGGCTTCACGAAAGCCAAATCTCCTTTTTTCAAACCCATTCAAGCAGGTGTTATTTGAAAAGTGTATCTGGAAAAGCTTTTTATGCGACTCCGTTCGCGATTGTCCCGATGACAGTGATGAGGATCCGGCGGTGTGTGGTGAGAAGCGTAGTTGTAAAAGTCACTTTTTAGGCAGTACCGGCCCGTTCTATAATAAATATAATACCAGTGGCAATGCAACAATGTGTTGCCTGTCACCCACAGTACATTTCCTTTTGAGTCATGGGTGCTGCTTGTAACTTTAGCCTTGATTTTATTATAACTTTTTGTCAGCTCGTTTTAAGGTTTCAAGGAAAAATTATCCCCATCCGAGAACTTTTATTTTTCACCCATATTCACCTCCACCGTATCGAGGGATCAAAACCCAATTTCGTTAGATTTTCGATCCTTGGTTCTATTACAACATTTTCTCAACTCATTAAGGCCTTTCAAATAAATACATTGTGAGCCCGGTCTGATAATTTTCGTTTTTCACCATTTACAACATCAGAGTATCGAGTACTTTCACTCACGGTCTTACCGGACGCCACCAGTTCCGACCAAGCCCCTGGACAAGGGCTTTCAAACTAGTAGGTTTCACCCGATCTTTTTGTCCTTGCCAATCACGAGATCCGAGGGGGATAGACGGATGACAATAAGCACAGACCAATAAAAGGTGATGCCCTTCCGTTGGAAAGTGGGCAGCAGAATAATATGTGGCATATAACATCACATAACGTAACACTTGAAAAATAAAAGTGTAATGCCTATTCCAAGTACACACTTTCTAAGCGCTTTTCACGCTACACAGTTAATGTCTATTTCAGTTAAACTTACATAATACATATCTTCCCACCAGAGATTTTTGACAAGAGGGAAGCCTATGTACTAGAACTCTTGCCTTTATATGATTTAATTGTTTCAGTACGCTAGAGTACGCAGTAAATTGAACTATTCTCAATGGATTGTGATCTGTACAAAACCAAACATAAAACCATATATATATATATATATATATATATATATATATATATATATATATATATATATATATATATATATATATATATGTATATGTATATGTATATGTATATATGTATATATGTATATATATATATATATATATATAATATGTATACAATATTCGTTTATCACCTTGTATTGTATTCTACATCGTGCACAACCTGCCTGCTTGAGCTTGTCTGGCGGAGTCTGTCGTTGACAGGGATGAACGCCTATTCAAAAACCAGCCGTTACGTTACACTTTGCTCGAATTAAATGCTAAGCCTTTGATCGATTGTGCCTGAATGGCTCAGCTGGTAGAACACAGGAGCGTCGAGTATTCAGCCAAAGGCAGAGCGTTGTATCCCCATCCATGGCTCAAATGTTTCGGATTTGAGGCACCGGAAATAACTTAAACTACTGCCTAAATTGTAGCTATTTAATAAATAAACTAAGCATACGATGATAACAAAAGATATTTATCAGTTTTGCGAAGTTATGACAGCACCGTAACGACATTTTTCTTCTTTCTTTCATCGTTTAGTGTCGTTATATTCTTTTTCGTAGCGATCCATGGCAGAAAATGTAACGCAAAGGAATTCGAGTGTTCACCCGGTGTTTGCCTGTTCCTGGATTTTGTTTGCGACGGAACTCCCGACTGTTTCAATGAAATGGACGAATTGAACTGTGACAATTACAACTGTACAGAGGATCACCCTGTACGTTGACTTACACAACAAGATGTGACGTAATAAACTGTAGAATATAAAAAAATAATTGATAAATAATAAATGTATGAATAAATCTTGAATACAATATTGATACAATTAGCCGCGTGAATCTACACTAGAGTAAATTGTGAATACTTTTGTTGACGATTCGTCGCTAGGATTTTGTGAACTGATTTAAGTGAGTTAAACTAGCTAAAAGCTAGACCAATGCAATGTCCAATTTTGTATCAGCTAACTGTTTCCGGTTTGAATGGCATTTTGTGTAACTTTAGTTTCGCTGCAACTCCACCGAGATATGTCTTCCGCTTGCTCGAGTTTGTGACAGAACAATTGATTGTAAGGAGGACAGATCGGACGAACTTAAGTGCAAACCAAGTGATTATTATCGTTCCTGTGCCGACTTTGAGTTCGAATGTGATAACGGGGCAAGTCACACTCCATTTCTTATCCCTTATGATGGACAACTGGTCCGGATTGCTTGTTTCAATATATCCGTTTTTCAAATTCTAATATCCTTTTTAGCATAGGTTAACGCTGGGAGGACTTGGTGGTCCAAGCCCCCCCTCTCCCAGCCAGGACAAGGTACGACAAGTCCTACTGTCGTAGGGGCCAAAGGGTAACAAAAAAAATGGCCAGAAAGAATTAGTTTTTACACTAAAATTCTAAAAAAATTTCCTTCTTCGTCGAAATTTTATACCTTGCATTTCAAAGTTTTCGTGAGAATCGGCCAAAATTTCAATTTTTTTTCTAAAAATTGAAACTTTAGTTGCAAATTTTCAAAAAAACTGCAAATTTTAATAAAATTGGCATTAATTTTTGTAAAATTCAGTAAATTTATTCTTGGTATACAAGCACCCTTGGAAATTTCAGTTCAATGCACAAGAACCCTCAAAGTTTTCTTGGGACAAGCCCCCCCCCACGACACGAACCTATGTTAATGTTTTTTAGGTTTGCATTCCGCTAATCGAACAATGTGATGGTGTATCTCAATGTTTTGATGGCTCAGACGAAAGAAACTGTGAGGGTATGCATATAATAATTTTTAGCCATACCAGACATGTGAAGGAGGGGAAGGTCTAGGGGGTTTGCCCAAAATACCGGAAAAATCCGGATTGGGGGGGTGAGGCACCCCTCCGGGGGTGAGGTCCAGGTCTGGGGGGGTGAACCCCCCAACCCCCCAGCACACGTATGAGCCATAACAAAAGTACGTAATGATAAGAGTGTGACAGCAGACAGGCTCTCTGTTTATCAGCTCGAGAACTATGACCTGCACGCTGGATAACGTCCTGCTCCCCCCCAATGGGTACCTAGTGACTTCCCACAAGTCAGACACGAGTGGATAACCCAAGCTTGTAGCATTAGCAAAAGTTAGGGAAATTTTATTTCAAACTTTACCCCTACTGCTGAAATTTGGTATGAACATGTATGTTTTAGACCACGCTGAGCTCAAATATTCCAAAATTTCTCAATTTCACGAAATGCGATTTTTTTGATTCGCAAGGGTGAATAAATGAGAATCGAAAAGCCTTTTGTCTTCGATTTTGCTGACAAGCTGTGTAGGAGTATTTGGGTCACTGAACATGAATAAGGCGTCCATTTATCTATTCTGTTTTTGTTAGCTCAGTATAAGCTTATGACATAAGCACATATCGAGCTAAACGAAGAGCTGAATGAAATCACTTCAGATTCAGCTTTCTGCGATCCAAGAAACCCCTATATGCAAAGTTTCTGCAAAGTCGAAAACAAAACATTGTTAGGTTACGCTTAGTCCCTCCTTGGAAATCGAACAAAATCGAATTTCGTGAATTCGAAAATTTTGGGATATTTGTACTAGCGTGGTCGAAAACATACCTATATCAAATTTTAGCTCAATTGGTCAAGTTTTAAAAACTTCCGCATTGGGGGGGCATCATCTGAAAACGAGTCTCAATGCTGAGCTGCCACAGAACCTTCATATTACGGCGAAAGTAATGGACGTACTGATAGCTTCGTAGAACAACTCGGATAATTGCGATTGCAGTTACCTCAGTTTCAGTTATAATATTGCTGACATTATCCCTAATAGGCGAACCGACTGGGGTTAGGCTGCAGAGAAAGATTCTATTGCAAAGATTTATCCCTGCGAGAACTGCAGTAGTACCTTTTTGGGTACCATCTCAGGTGAAATGTTTTAACATTTTATTAACGCTTTGGCGTCTAGCGGTGTTTTCATTCAGAATGGCTTTTCTGGAATCCCAATCGTTAAAATATGCCGCTTTTTCGCTTTCAACACACTGGTGGCCAGAGTAATACAATTTTCCATGCAATCGGAAAGGACTGAAATGAACAATGCTCAAAGGACAGTAGCCAGTTGAGAAAATAGCGCAATCATTGACTATAGTCGGCTCAGAATTTCTTGAGATATTCTTTAACGTCGTTTATGGTCTTTTCAGCTTTTATGTCTGCATTTATGTCTGTTTTTATGTAGTCTCCACTTAAAAACTTTTTGTTGAACTTTTCCATCCTTTCGATCATCCATTTCCAAGTACTTTCCTCGAAATCGACTCTAAGCACCAGCAGCTCATTTTTTCTCGGAGCGTGTACCATAAAGTCACACCTAGTTATTCCAGTAAGACCCATCATCCCCATAATTTGGTAGTAATATTTATGCCTTCTCTTTAAAACAAGCTTACTTCCTCGAGAGATTAAGTAAAACCCTTTTCTCTGGTAAACAATTTCAGAAATAGAACGGGGTTTTGGACTTTGATCGTAAATGGTTTTAATTTCCAACAGCCACGGGTTAGGGTTGTCTTCCTCGTATACAATACCGTCAGGGCTACCACCCAACCAATCCAGGTGCTGAGGAACGCAAAAGCCTGCGGGGAGAACTCGAACTGCATAGTTCATGTATCGAATGTATGCCTGTCTCCCATCGTCCTCGTGCCGAAGACCGTAGACGCAAGCTGGAATCGCCCTTCGTTCAGGGTTATTTATTCGCTCAGCAAGATTTTTGGCAGCTTTCTCAGACTTTACCATAAGTACGTCCCCAAACTTGGAACTCGTTACTCTTCCCTTCCTCTGGTTGAACCAGTGCTCGTTGTCGCTCTGGCCCAGTGTGGACAAAAAGATGTCTGCATCTATCGCTGCCGTCATTTTTCTGACCACAAGTGAATTTTTTCGTTCGTTTCTTCCTGTTTAGGTGTTAAAACTTTTATTCGTTTGTTTTTTGTAAAGTTTCTTTGTAATTCACTTCTTTCTAAGAAATGCGTCGATACTGTTAAAGAGCTTGGAAATAAATCATTCTTGTCTTTCATGTTTTATTGGTTTCCTGCTTTTATTGTTTTCGCAAACATTGCAACAATTTTCCAGCCTCAATTCTTGGAGAATTCCATAGTAGAAGTCGCTGCCACCACGGAGTCTTTTCTTTAATAATATCCGAAATCCATTTTAACTCCTGGTCTACTGCTTCGGGTGATAAACGCTTCAATCCGATAATACGACCGTTATCATAATTTGTTTTCCAAAAATCTATGAAAACGTCTGAATCCAAAACGGCCAAACATGGATCTCCGAAGCAATCAGGATAATCGAAATTTGTAGATTTACCATCCTCAAGTGCAGCCTCTAAAGTTAAGAAATCTCTTTTACTCTTTGCAAATATCTCTATTTCCATGTAAGTCCCAAACCAGCACCACCAGTACATTGTTATATAGTCACAAAACCGACCGCTCGTGATGAAAGAACAAGTCAGACTGATGAGATTCCAAAGTTTTACCCGTTTTTTATAGACTTTTGAGTTAGCTAGTAGTTGGTTGCCTTTAAAAATAGTTTTATAATTGTTATGGACTGCTATCTTTATGTTTTTATGTCCCCACCCCACTGCGATTTTACCGGTATACCGGAAGGGCTTGGGAACCTTCTGAGCTTTCGCCCAGGCCGCATTAATGGTTTTTTATTTTTTAGTTTTTTGTGATTTTGTTTTTATGATTTTTCCCGATTTTATAGTTTTATAATTTTTTGGTTCCTAATCTATATAAATTATATACAGGTGGTTTTTACCCCTTTTCCTTGGGGAGCCCTTAAGAGGACTGTTGGGATATAGACGCGTAAAACGTCGTAGTTATGACTGAAGCATATTTCAGCCCAGTCGATATTGAGAGAGTACCAGCAAGGCTCAGTTCCGAGGACGGTTAGATTAACTTTTTGATTGTAAGATTTTCTGAGTTGGTCTATCATTGTTTGGTCAAGACAGACTCCCGAAGGTGTGACAACAATTACGAGTGTAACCGCGATCAGAAAAACGAAGCAGACGGCAATTAGAACTTTACCCCAGCCGAAGGATACGCCTTCTGAGAACTCTATAGGCGGTGCGCAATTGCTCTTCGGTTCTAGCGTTGACGATGAAACCTTTCCCAGTGTGAAACATTCGTACTTTCAGACCAAGACTTGTAAAAGTCATGCCGGAAAATAGCTCAGGCTCAATAGCTGCATTGTCTAGCCATTTATGAATAGTAAGTAAGGGGGTGTTAGTGTATTCGACGTTTTTTGACCCCCCCCATTATTCTGCGATCGAATGCGAACGAACCCACCATATTGACGACCCTGTAGTTAGATACTTTAACTCCCAGGTCTTTTGCCACCTCCTGAACAGCTTTTTTAACGTCTGATAGGATTTTGGCCCCAAGACAATTAAACGTTCCTGTTTTGAATATAACGAATGTAACGGGATACCACCTACGATCACGATTCTACACTCTATCACGAAGCTACAATAAAATTAGCCCCACTAAATCTATGAGGATTGTATTTGGCAGCAGAAATTGTACTGAGATTGATGGATTGATCAAATTTTCCGCTGAGACAATATTTTCAATTCTTATCTCAGACATAGCGTTACCGAATATGACCTAACTCCCTTATTGAAGGTTGGGCGCTACGCAGAGTCTCGTTGCTGATTGGTTACCTCAAAGATTCAACAAAGTTCATGTAAATTTCATCATTTTTAGAAGGCCGTTCCCTAAGATAAGAGATTATGTCTTCGAAGGAAAACCCCAAGTCGCGATGGTAAAGAAAGTAGATACAGTACTCCTCACAGACGAAAGTGGTGTAATCTTGTAAGCGAACCGGGTTATGTTTTTGCAATCTATCGTACTTCTCGAACTCCTTAAGTGGTGGTCGGCCGTAACTGTCGACATACTCAGCGTAATCGTCAAGATACAAAGCAACCCAGTGCTGGCCAGGAAGTTTGCAGGGGTCGGTGTTGACTACGAAGCAGCTATTGTCTAGCATTGTTTCAGCAAGGTGGTTGATGGGAAAGACTCCAACGAATTTCTTAATGAGAGGTCGTAATGTGTTTTCAATTTCTAAAGTATTCATATGGCGTAGTCGAAGAAAGGTGTACGATTATAGTCTATAGATATGAGGTTATCAAATTCACCGTATATAATGATTTCAACACCCTGTGGATAACTTGTAGCACTCAACGCCTTTCCATCCGAAGAGAGACGTCTCCCTCTCGAATTAACTGCATGGCGCCGGTGTCAGTGTTATCTGGGGTTAGGTCGAAGGCGAAGAAAGCATTACCATCTTTGAAATCTGTGTAGCTGATATAACATCCCTTGTCATCCCCAGCCATATCGAGAGCTTCAAAAAGAAAGACAAATGGGAAGGTATACCCCTAGGTTTGGAAAAGTCAATTTTCATGGGTTGTCTAGGAATGTATACATCCCCAGATTTTAGACTAATTTCGGTAATGTTAATGGTTTCCAGGGTCAGGGGGTCAGCTGTCAAAGTACCGTTGAACGCCTCAGACTCGACTATCCCGATAATCACCTTTCTAGGAAGTTGGCCAGTGAATATAGAATTTTGGTGGTTTGTATGCCTGCGCTCAGGTGTCGTGCTACCGCTTTTGTACGTCTGATTGGGTACTTTGCAGTGTTCCCTTGGGAGAGAATATTTTCAATAGCTAAGGACATAGAATCCTGACATCTTACCTTTCTTACGTACCAGCGCATGTCTTCAACCTTTACTTTGCTGCTTCCCTGAGAACTGAGACAAAGCTCATCGGAATTTCGGTGCAACTCAATTGTCAGTTGACAGTCGCTTAGGAGGTACTTCCTGTTTAAACAGATCGCAGTGGATCGGTGCCATAAATTCAGCGGATTTTGTAGCAACCCAGGTGCCTCGTGTACCAGAATCGAACTCGTAGCCGGCAGCCTGCAAGTGACCTTCTTTTGCATTTCGAGAGTAATTTAGCATAGTTTCAATGTAGGCTTGGTACGCGTAGTGGGGTCCCGAGTTGTAAATTTCCTTATCAGAGAGTTTGACTATGCAGCGCTGGAAAAATGTCTTGCCGAAAAGGTTAATAGGAGTCCCAACATAAGGTTAATAGGAGTCCCAGCATCTCCTTCAATTTTAACCCTAAGATGTACGAATTTTTAGGAACGTTAAAACGGTATGGCCCAGAGTCTGTAACTGGATTTTGTGGTCCTATTTCCGCCCAGTACCCATGCTCTACGGCAACTTGAGTAGGTGGAACGGAGAATAGGTCGGAGAATAGGTTAAACCCAGGTAGAGATAGCGAATCTACTTGCTTAGTCATGCTTATGTGAATATGTTTAGTTGTTGTTATTTCGGTGGTCTACCTCGTACTCCTTTTATGTTGTTAGATCTAGGTCTTTGACCGATACCTTCACCTTGTTGAATATGTTCACCAGCAGCAGTTAATGTCTCACCAAGAAACTGTTTGCCTCTCCGCTTCGCAGCTGCTTTTATGTCTTCGCCTTGGGTTACGTCTGATGCTAGTGCTAATGCGTTTTTTGCAAGACTTTTACTTGCAGATAGACCGACTCGTTTGAGAATTGGAAGTGCGGCTCTAAATAGACCCCTAAGGATGTTTCCAATCCCAGCCCCTCGTTGGTACGGAAGCCCTGCGTATGCCGGAAGCGCCCCACCAGTTTGAAGTAGGGTTAGCTCCCAAGTGCCCTGAGTCTCTGGTATGTATTGGCAGCGCATTATCGTCGTCTTCTAAAGTGAAGTTTAACGTAAGCCTTTCCGAATGCAAATTGTACAGACCTCCCCGCGTCATCGTTTATATTGATTTCTACAGTTTTAAACTCTTTGTGGAGGACAGGGACGTAATGTGGATTGTGATACTCCTTATTTACTACCGCTCCGTGAGTTCCCTGTGTTGTAACCACCCGAGTTAGAGGTACTAAGGCGTTACCTATAACTTGAGGAGCCACCAGATCGCAGTAAACGAATAGGGAATAGAAACCTAGTCTAAGATCTGGCTCGGACTCAGCAACAAAAACTATTTTGTCATCTACAGGATCACCATCTCTTTGCATGGGTTCGGGGTAATAGCCTAACATCATCCAGAGATTTTTGCTCAACTTAACTGTATTGGGAAAGGTCTGTGGTTTTGAAAGCAGTACTCTTTGCCTATACCCATCGAACCTAAATTTAATTGGCGCTCTCTCCCCTGTGACGGGGTGTTCCATATTGAGTATAGTGAAATTAATTGCATCGCATAGATCGTCCACTGTTTCGCAGTGCCGTTTAGGTAGGAGTTTAACCATTGAGGTCTTGTCAGGAAACTTAAAAGAGACGGCCGAGTTAGCTGCGTAAAGATTACCCCAAGTTACCGGATATATCATTTCCACAAGAGCAACTTCCCACTCACCTTGTAATTTTATTCTGTGAGGGAGTTTAACCCGATAGTCGTTCAGAGAATTTGTTTCAAAGTCCCCCGTGTTACTGGTGAGGAACATATAGAAATCCGTCATCTTCAGATATCCAAATCCAACTATTAAATTTTGTGGTTAGCCTAACCACTTGACAAAATAATCTTTTTTCCTGCCCCTTTTTCTAGTTTTTATTACCTTTTCGACCCAATAGCACTCTGGTTTATCTACCTTCTGCAATTCCACGGGATAGAATAGGCCCTGTATTGGCTCGTCGGCAAGGTCTTCAAGTTCGTACATTGCGCTTGGGTGAACCGACTTTATTTTGAAAAGTTCCTCTGACCAATTCGGCAGATAGCCTTTCTCAAATCTCCCTTTAGTCTTACTTATTCGAACGATATCACCTATTTTAAATTGCTTGCTTAACCTGTTGCCTTTCCCTCGAAAGATCTCCCTTACCTTCCCTTCATTCTGTTGCTTAGAAGCCTCAGTGGAGTCATTTTAATAGTACGGTGCTTTGAATTGTTGTAACCATTTACGAAACTCTGAAGGACGTCTAGGTACCTATAACTCCTTGTCCGCGTAAAATACTTCCATAACTTTGTTTTTAATGTCCTGTTAAAACGTTGAACGATACTACATTTGATGTCAGGATTATTGCAGGTGTAGTAACTAATGCCCTTTGATTTTAACAATTCTTGAAACCTCTTATTCTGAAACTCTTTCCCTCGATCATTTAATACCTTCTGGGGTTTTCTGCCTTGAGCCAAAATGTTTTCAAAAGCCGCAGTGATATCTGCTCCCGACTTGCTTTTCACCGGCTCTACCCAGGCGTACTTGCTGAAGCCATCTATACAGGTGAGTAAAAAGTGATAATCGTCATCTTGCTCAGCTAAGTTTGCCATGTCTGCTAAATCAATTTGCCATTGCTCATCAATATCGTGAAAAACGTAACTAAGGTGGGGATACTTTCGTTTTCTAGGTCTGTGGACATAGTAGGTATATTGCTTACTGAGCCACTCCCTGACTTGTTTTTCAGAAACTCCTGCTGCTTTTGCCAAAGAATTTATCCCAGAAAATGCCGAGGGTTGGGTGGGATCATAATATAATTTGGTTAGAAGGTCTTCCATTTTAGTTTTGCCAGTGCTTTACCGAAATGTTTGCCTTTGCTTGTTGTTTTGTTGTTTGCACGTTTCGTTTTGTTTGTTTTAGGTTGCTCGCGTCCCGTTCCGAACTAAAGTCTCTGCCTTACTTTTTGTATCCGTTCGACCGTGTCTACTATAGAAGGGGTGCCTTTTATTGCTTCCCAACGTTGACGATTGCCGATAAACTCCCTTGGAACATTGCTTTCCCTTAGAGCCTCAGCAAATAATTCCATACCCCTTGCAGGAGAAACTGTTTTGCGATTGCGGCAAAGTCATGAATTAGGTCGAAGATTCTAGAACCCGGCTCAGATTTACCCTTGTACTCTATCTCCCCTTTCTCGTTTACTTTAAAGTCCGGAATAGATTTGACAAAGTCAATGAGGTTTTTCCCTTTACTTTGGAGAGTAATAGGTAGAGTTGAGACAATGTCGGGAAGTGGGCTGGGTCCTGTAGTGGTTATGTCTAATTTGTAGGGCTTTTCCTTTAAAAATCGTCTTCTATAATTGGCCTGTTGGTATTTTTTCAAGTTTGTGTCAGCAGATTCTTTGCCTTTTAACTTTTCCACAACATCTGTTTCAAGCACGTCCTGGTGCTGATCGAACTCTTCAGGTTTTACTAGGATTGAGTACTCCATAATCTAATAAAACTACTTGCACTTCCACTGACTATTCCAATTACTGGACCTAGGAGAGCTGGGAGGAAACCACCCTTTTGAACTATAATTTGCTTTTTGTCTCTAAGTTTAATTTTCTTGTCCCGGAGGGTTCGTAGTGTATTTACGTGTTTGCGCAACGCTCGTTTGTCTGCTTCTGACAGTTCAACGTTTCCGGAAAGTACGTTCTCAATACAGTCTAGGATTGTTCTGATTAAACTAAGATCACTGCTTTCAATGATAGCTTCTCTCACCTTTTTGTTACAGTTACAGAGATGTATGAGACAGGGAAGATTGCTTTCAAATCGTTTAGCCATTTTGTGTTTTTACTGATTATCTTATCGGATTATGCCGTTAATCGCTCCCGTATTTATTGATTCCGCGTTTTTATTGATTTCGGTAGGTAAACTCCGATTCGATCGAAAATGTTTGTTCTAAGTCGGTACTGTTCTGGGGTTTCTTGGTCGAGGTAAATAAAGAGATAGCCGTAGGCCCGTGAGGTTGCGTGATTGAAAGATTCCACAAAGTAAGTTGTGTTGGTCGGAAACATTTGTCGGGCTAGGTTTATTGGTGTGAGCTTATCTGCTGGATTTTTCATTAAAACTATGTATTGGCAGTTTATCCGATTAGTTCTTTGTTTATCATAAAATAGGTCCTGGGTTATGTGTATGAAACTGCAAGACCAGTGATGGCATCCCCGAGTGAACAGTCTAACCAGTTTAGAGTCCTTTTTAACTTCATCCATAAGATCATCAAGAATGAGTAAAATTGGTTCTGTGTTCCCCTTAAGCTGACCTAAGTCAGGTAAACCCTCAACAAACTCGGCATTAATTTTCTCGTAGGCCGTCTGCCACTCTGTAAAACACCAAATAACTCGTTTCGGGGGAGGTCTTATCAGTCTATATGCGTTTTTAACAAGTTTTGATACGAACGTAGTCTTCCCAGCTTTTGTGGGGTCGGAAATCATGCAGGTGAAGGGGTGCTTGAAGTAGAGAAAGTCACAAGGGATACAAGTCATTGAGATAGGTTTTTGAAAGAAATACAGGTGGAGATTACGATGAATGAACTATAAATCCTAGATCGAAGCGTCTTCTACGTTTTTATTAACGTCGAGACATATCAGGGACAAGGCTGGCGTTAAACAAATTAGGGAGTAACTTTGTGTAATGTTGGAAGATGGCGTACTAGGGGTACTAGAAGTATACCAGGAAGGCAGGAAGTACAGGCAGTACTAGAAGTATACCAGGAAAACAGGAAGCACAGGAAGTACTAGAAGTATACCAGGAAGGCAGGAAGTACAGGCAGTACTGACAGCATAGGGTCCGAAAAAGTATATAAAGGGTGAAAATTTGGAATATCGTCAGTCTGACTTGTTCTGTCGTCGCGAGCGGTCGGTTTTTGAAAGCTCTCTCTACGCTCTCTAGTTAGTTAATTAAACCTGCAGAATCGGCTAAATACTGAGTAATTAGTTAAGTAGTTAATAAAAGGCGAAAGTTAATAAAAGCAGGAATCTCGAACCTAATAAAAGCGCAAATTATCTTAAAGCTAATAAAAGCAATTTTGAAAAGGAGATATAAACGTGAGATAATAAAAACACGAAGTACATAAAAGCTCTAAAAGTTCATAAAAGCGCGAAAGTTCATAAGTACATATAAAGTACATATAAACGGTCAAGTACATATAAACGAGAAAGTTAATAAAAGGAGCCTAATTTATAGTCTGGAAACTAGAAGTATAAGAAAGTTTAATGAATCATGTCTGCGATTTCTAAACATAATGCAGCTATTAAAAGTGGGGTTTGGAAAGATGACCCCCAGATGACTAAGGCCCTACGCGATAAAGCCGTCTTGCTCATAGAAACGGAGTGGAACGGTAAAGAGGTTATTGGGACCGACGAATTCTGGACCTACGCCCAATCCTTACCCCAAACCGTCGTCCCAACCGCTAGCACTACCCACACTTGCCCAACCTGCAATGAAACATTTCCCAAATTGACCGAGCTACAAAAGCACAAGGCAACCCAATCTAACAATCCCATTTTCCCATGCCCACTTTGTGTTAAAACTTTCACTCGAAAGGATAATTTGAACAGGCACATTAATAAGTTTCATCCGAATGGCGGCCCCTCCTATGAATGCCGAAAATGTGGCTTCAAATACAAGACTTATAAAGGATATCAGGGTCACCTTAGAACTCATAGAGAAGCCCCCAAACTTCAGGACCCCAGAACTCTTAGGCAAACCCACTTTTCAATCTTCCAACTGAAGACGCCCCCAAATTGACTAGGAGCATTGTAAAGGACTTTCCAGAGGACCTAGCCCAAATTTATAGGGAACATTGGCGCAGAATTAGAACACGGTACTTCGTGTCGCCTGGTGTTAAAATAGGTATAACTTTCGGCTCGAGGAACCGTCCAAATTGAAGGACCTGGTCAAAATTATTTTCAAACTTCAAAGATGGTAGTTTAAATTTAATCTATCTTTCGGATTTGTACTTAGAAATATCGAAGACGGGGAACTCAGATACTACTACCCTTCCGGAAATAACCGGTATTTCGATGAACCAATTCACATTTCAAATGAGGGTGATCTAGGGAAAATATTCCATGAGTTGGACCGGGGAGACATCCTGGAGTGGGTTAGGCAACAACGCCCTGAAGTCTTGGAAATTACAAATGTCTGCTTCTACATAAACAAGTTGGCTACCTACCCCGTGGGTGAGGCTAGATATCTTCCAGATTATGTCAAACAACCGGGGCCTTAACGCATTGGTCAGTAATTATTATGGAAGACCTTATGAAGATGATAAGTGTTTCTTTAGGTGTCTTGCTTTAGGGTTGGGATCAAAAATTCATTTGTTTAGAGGGAAAAACAAATGAGCTAATTAATCAATGGGTTCAACCCGGGGATGAATTTAATGGGGTTAGTTTAGAACATTTGGATGAATTAGACGAAAAGTTTGATATTGCTATTACAGTTTACGAACTAGGGCCTACAGTTGAGGAAGCCGATGGGGAGCCGGAAGACCTTAATGAACTCGTAATCAGGAATCACGAATGGGATCAAGAAATTACTGAAGTTGCTGCCAAACTTATCTGACGACCTTTGGGAAAGAGATCCAGGAAAATGGCTATTAATATTTACGAGAACCACTTCTCTTTTATCAAAAATTTAGACAAGTTCACCCTTACCTGGAAATGCTCCAATTGTGACAAATTATTCCATAAACATATCGACTTTACGAGACATTCTAAAAACATTAAACATTTATTCCCTGGGGAGGAGTTGGGCCTACTAAAACTGTCCTCCAAAAGATAAGTGAGTTTGAAATCCCTGTACCTGAATGGTACTACCCCTTCAGAATCGCTTATGATTTTGAGTGTATGTTCAAGGAAACTGATATGAAAAGTGGGCCCAAACTGATCTACGAAAAGGAACTAATCCCCGCATCGGTTTCCATTGCATCCAATGTCCCTGGATACGAGAATCCAAACTGTCTAATAACTACTGGGGATCCCTATGAGTTGGTGGCCCGAATGAAGGACTACATGGAAAAAAAATTGCCGACAAAGCATATGAACTTCTTAGGGAAATCTACGAGCCCACCCTTTCCGGTCTAGCAGAACACGAGAAACTTCTGGCAGAATTCGAGGAATGGTTAAAGGAAGTTCCAACTCTAGGATTCAACTCAGAAAAATTTGATATGGACCTTATAAAGTCTTGTCTAATTACCAACTTACTCCTAAATGGCCAGGAAACCAAGTATGTTGTGAAAAAGAATAACAACTACATGGCCCTCTGTACCCCCAAATTGTACTTCCTAGACATTACAATCTATCTAGCAGCTGGTACTTTCTACAAAAAGTGGCTAAAAGGTTTCAAAATTAAGGATCAAAAGGGTGCCTTCCCTTACGAAGCTTTCACTTCCCCGAGTTTCTTGACAAAGGATTCCCTCATCGAGACCTCTACTACTCAACTCTTAAACAACAAGAAATTTCTGACGAGGACTTCACTGCCGTTGTCGCAGCATGGAGGAAAAATAAATTTAAAACTGTAAGGGATCTCCTAATTTGGTACAATAATTTGGATGTTAGGCCCTTCCTTCAAGCAACGGAGAAGATGGTAGAATTCTGGAAAACTATGGGGATTGACATGTTTAAAAGTGGGGCTTAGTCCTACCTGGCTTAGCCTACAAACACATGATGAACAAAATTCCAAAACATACCATCCTTCCCCTCTTCAGTAGATTCACTAAACACTGGCACGAGTTAATTAAGGATAATATAGTTGGGGGTCCTAGCTTAGTCTTTCATAGATATCATGAAGCCGGGGTAGCGGAAATTACAAATGGGTTCTAAGTTGCACAAATTTTTGGGTTCGACGCCAACGCCTTGTATCTCTGGTGCACTATGCAGGAAATGCCCACAGGTTTGTACGCGGAATGGAAACCCACAGAAGATGGGAAATTCAAAGGATGGCTACAAAGGGGCGCAAGGAGGCTATGTGGCTGGAGTATATGGCAGAGGTACTGGGAGTTAGAGTTGAGCACGCTTACAATGGTGGTCAAAAAAGAATAGGAAAATCTAAAGTTGATGGGTGGGTCTCGGAGAAGAATCTAGTCCTCCAGTTTCACGGTTGCTACTTCCACGGAGATGGCTGCGAGTTGGATAGGAACAAAGGATCCTGAGGATCGCATTAAGAGAAGGGAATGAACTGAGCGGGTGTCCCAGGCAATTAAAGATGGGGGTTTCTATCTTCTCGAAAAGTGGGAGTGTGAGTTCGATAAGGAGCTAAGAAATTCCAGGGACATGCAAGGGTTTATGGAGGAACACTTCAATCTCCCTAAGAAACGATCAGTCCTTACTTTTGCACAACTAGTCACCCAAATTCAAGCTAACAGATTCTTTGGACTAGTTGAGGGGGATATAGAGGTACCCGAGGACGAAAAGGAATACTTTGAAGAGATGACCCCCATATTTAAAAATGTGGAAATTACTAAGGAAGATATAGGGGATCATATGAAAGCTTTTTGCTTGCGACTTGAATGAGTTAATGGCACAGCCTAGAAGAGGTCTAATTGGAAGCTATTTTGGGAAGAAAATTCTCCTAGCTACTCCTCTAATTAAATGGTATCTAAAGCACGGACTCAAAATTACAAAAATTTACCAGGCAATTGAGTTCAAGCCTAAAGTTTGTTTCAAAGAATTGGGAGATGAGGTTACCTACCATCGGTCAGCCGCCGATTCCGATCCCGATTTGGCACTTAAGGGGGAACTGTTTAAACTTTTGGGAAATTCCTACTATGGTCGAAGAATTACAAACTTAGAAAAGCACCAGGATGTAAAATATTGTCAAAGGTCAGGAACCAGCAGGGAAGTAAACGGGTGGAGATTTCGAAGGTTAGACGATCTGGAAAATGGCGTATATGAAGTTCAATCGGCGAAATCTAAAATTCTTTACCGTCTTCCAGAATTAGTGGGATTTTTCGTTTATCAGTACGCCAAGCTCAGGATGCTCCAATTCTACTATGACTGCCTAAAACCAAATTTGTGGCCCGAAACTTTCCAATTGTGTCAGATGGACACCGACTCCCTCTAGTTCGCCTGTTTCTCCAAAAATCTAAGTGATTGTGTCCCAGCAATAAATGAAAAACAATGGAAAAGGCTCTCAAGGATTTCTTCGTCTTAGATCCCTCTCAAAAAAGAATACCCGGATTGTTCAAGGAGGAATAGACCGGGGACGGCATGATTGCCCTCTGTAGTAAGACCTACCTAGCTTGGGGAAAGACCAATAAAGTCTCCCATAAAGGAGTGAGCAAGGCATTAAATAAATATGACCCCGAAGATTTCAAAAATGTTTTAGAAACGTGCAACACAAAGTCTGGGGAAAATCGAGGGTTCCTACATCCAGAAAATATAACAGTTCAGTACCATCAAACAAAGGACGCCCTAGGCTATCTCTACCCAAAAAGGAAAGTGCTAGCAGACGGGGTAAGTACGGCTTCATTGGATATATAGAATTGTTGTATCCCTACAGTCCTCTTAAGGGCTACTGTATATAGTGTATATATGTATGTTGTATATGTTGCTTAGAAAACCCAAAAAAATTGAAAATACAAAAAACCCAAAAATATTGAAAATATAGAGCAAACTTAAAAATATTGCATGCGCCGGACTGGGTTAGGTTAGGTAGGTAGGTTAGGTAGGTAGGTATGCATATAGATTAGGTAGGTAGGTAGGAGTCCGGTAATGGGCCGGCGCCGGGTCCCAAGCCCCGGGGGAAGAACTCAGAGGGACGGAGAAGAAGAAATATTCCTTTTAGATACTAGGCGAACCGGAAGTGTAGGGAGTAGAGGCTGTACTAGGGGTACTGGGGGTACCGGGGGTACAGGGGGTACTGGGGGTACTGGGGGAACTGGGGGTACAGGGGGTACAGGGGGTACTGGAGGTACAGGGGGTACTGGGGGATCAGGGGCTACTGGGGGTACAGGGGGTACAGGGGGTACAGGGGGGTACTGCGTGTACTAGGGGTACTGGGGGTATTGGGGGTGTAGTGACTAAGAAGAAACCTGTATAAAGCTTAAAAACAAAGAGTCTTAAAAAGTTTTATTCCTCTTATCTTGAGATCTGATACACCGTATGCTTTGACATGCAATTATATATAGCCTACATAAAGTCAAACATTGAAGCTGAGGCTTTTACCGCTTCAATAGCTTCTAAATTTGGTGGCCCATTCAGCGCAACCATGATTGCAATTTCTCTGGCTATATTGCTGCTGCGGATTGGCAATTTCATGGATGCCTCATCAGATCTGTCACTTCCCCAACTGTGGAAGGAAAAGCCCTGGTTGGAGAAAGGTATTCTGGCTGTTTCAATGAAATTGGTCCAACCCTACTGCCAGATACTGTTTCTGAACTCAAAATTTTGCAAGCGATTTTCTACAGCTACTTTCGGTATCTCTTGGGGTTCAATGGACTGTCGACAGTCGCTAGCACTACGACTCTTGTTGATAACATCAGGGGATGTTGAGTCGTCCACCGATCGCATACGAAAACTATGACAAGACCGAGCTACAAAAGGTTTTGTGTTCTCTGAAGCTAAGCGAGCCTGGTTTCAGCCCACCGATCATGTCGGAAGAAATTATCGAACTATTACGACAGGAAAACCAGCACGTAGTAGAACATTTTTTGCTACACCCGCAAAAACTACCTACGACGTCTGTAGTCACAGCTAAACAAACCGATCAAGCGATCGAGTCTAAAAGCGACAATTCCAAAAGAATCAAGCTGCCGGATTTCTATTCAAAAGATGTGTGTATGTGGTTCTCCCACATCGAGCAGTTTTTGAATGGAAAACCTGAAAGCATCAAGAAACAAAGGTTGCTAGCTGCCTTGTCAACCGATATTGGTCTTGAGGCTGGCGTCGATCTGGCGAAATCCTTTGATAACATCAAACACCAAAAAATCCACAACATGTGCGACAGCGATTCTCGTCGTCTCAAGAGGCTTATCGCACAAGAAGAATTGGGCGATCGTAAACCTTATGCAGCTCTTCGACATCTTCAAAGACTTGCTCCAAACAATCCAGACATCGTTCGTTTACGTTTCCTCGAATTGATGCCTGAAGGCGTTCTTCTAGTCTTTACCTCTATGTCCGAACTGTCAATAGAAAAGCTTTCAGAAACTGCAAACAAACTGATCGAACAGATTCCAACTACCAGTAAAGTGTCGGCAATTCAAAACAGATGTTTATCCAGCCCTAGCTTGAAACAAACATCTGCCTTCGACAACCACAAATCTTTATCTGAGCAAGTCGCTGAACTTTCTCGCCAAGTTCAAATCTTATCGCTGCAATCGAATCGAGGCCGTCACCTCGATAAGGATCGTTCGCGTAGTCGTTCTCGCAATCGTTCCAACAGTCGTCCGCGTTTCAACAAAGAAGGTCGCTACTGCTGGCACCATTTCAAATTCGGGAAAGACGCTCGCAACTGTACCGCTCCTTGTTCACACAACCAGGGAAACCTGGTGCTCCCGTCGTTGTCGCAGCAGGCGTCGGGATGAATTCAGTTCTTGTTGCTGCGCCGTAAATCGGAACTTTTCTTGCTGATACTGGCAGTGATGTCAGTTGTCTTCCTCTCAATAAAATTCCTACTCAGGAGACTCTGTTGACTTCTGTTGAACCTTTTCGAGCCGCCAACGACTCGCTTATCAAAGTCTATGGCCGGTCATACTTAACATTCAGTATCACAGGATTACCAGACACTTTCACCTGGAAATTCTATATCGCTGACGTCGAACAACCAATCCTTGGCAAAGACTTCCTCGCTCACTACAAACTTCTCGTCGACTGTCATTCAGCCACTGTCGTTCGCTTATCCAACACGTCTCGCCGTTTTGAGTCAGACTCAAAGCAGCATGATAAGCCAGTCAGTCGTCCGAAAGTACGTTCAATCACTACCGATATCGTTCCTCAAATCAAATCAGTTGACCAACAACGTTTTAAACGCTTCATTGAAAGGTATGCCTCATTGGCACAACCTCGATCTTCCGAGTCCCCAGTTACTTTACCCGTTCAGCATCATATCGTAACCAAAGGACCTCCTTGTTTTAGCCGTCCTCGCCGTTTGTTCGGGAAAAAACTTCAAGCAGCCAAGGATGAATTCTTGAGCATGGAACACCAAGGAATTTGTCATCGCGCCGAATCTCCATGGGCAAATCCACTCCACGTCGTCGTCAAATCAGACGGTGACCTACGTCCCTATGGTGATTACAGAGCACTCAACGGTCAGACAATTCCTGACAGATATCCAATGCCAAGAATCGAAGAAATAACCAACTCCTTTCGAGGATGCAAAGTCTTCACGATTCTTGAACTGCAAAAAGCATTTTATCAAATTCGCATGGCACCAGAAGATATCCCGAAAACTGTGACCACTACTCCCTTCGGAAGTTTTTGCTTCGACTACATGCCATTCGGACTTCGGAATGCCTCGCAGACTTTTCAGAGGAGCACAGACCTCATACTGCGAGACCTTCCGTTTGCCCGAGGCTATATAGATGACATCATCGTCGCAAGCCCAGATGTTGAAACCCACTTTCAGCATCTGCAGCAGGTTCTCAACAGACTCCAACAGTACAACATGCGAATCAATCTCAAGAAATGCAAATTTTTCATGAACCGAGCAACTTATCTAGGCTTTGAAATCACATCCGAAGGAACGCGCCCACTGCAGTCAAAAGTCTCTGCAATTCTAGACATGCCTCCTCCTACTGACGAAAAGGCGCTACGTCGTTTCTTGGGCATGGTAGGATTCTACCATAGGTACATTCCCAATTTTGCGCACTTGGCATCCCCTCTAACGAATATGACGAAAAAATGCGCAAACTTTGCTTGGACCGCGGACTATCAGAAATCGTTTGATGATCTGAAAGAAGCCCTTGCCAAGCGAGCTATGTTAGCACATCCCAGCGTCGATGGTCAGTTAGTTCTCACTACGGACGCTTCCCAGATAGCCGTCGGTGCTGTTCTTCATCAGTTGGTCAATGATCAATTAGAACCACTGGAATTCTACTCAAAGAAATTATCCACTCGAGAAAGCAAATCATCGGCATTCGACAGAGAACTCCTTGCCATCTACCTCTCGTTGAAACATTTCCATTGGCTTGCTGGCCATGTCTTCACCGTTCGCACAGATCATAAGCCTTTGCTTAAGATCTTTACCATGAAGCATCCTTCACCCCAACAGAGCTGATGGATTTCCTACATATCAGAATTTGGCTGTGACATCCAGCACATATCTGGCGCTGACAACGTCGTCGCTGACACTCTATCCAGATCAGTCGCCGCTATTCGAATGGACGAAGATGTCGCGTTAGCCAACGAACAACAATCAGACGCCGATCTTCAATCCTTCTTTCGCACTACGTCGTTACCGCTTTCCAATCGTTCCGTAGGCCCGAAGAGTTTTGTCGTGTGTGACGACAAAACTTGACCATACGTTCCTCGTTCGCTGCGTCGCCAGGTCGTCAGTGATTTTCATGGCTTCGCACACTCTGGTATTCGTTGGACCACTCGCACCATCAGCTCTCGTTACGTTTGGCCCGGAATGAACAAGGAAATCAAAGAATTCGTTCGTCACTGCCAACCATGTCAAATATCCAAAACCACTCGTCATACAATGGCTTCTGTTGGAACAATACCAACTATCGCAAGATTACACAGGGTGCACATTGACATTGTGGGACCATTGCCACCATCTGCTGGAAAGAAATATCTGTTGACTATCATCGATCGATTTACGTCATGGGTCGAGGCCGTTCCGTTATCGACTATAACTGCTGAAGCCGTCTCGAAAGCAATGATCACGTACTGAGTCAGTCGTTTTGGCGTGCCCTCAGTCATCGTATCGGACTGCGGCACCCAATTCGAATCATCCACAATGCAACGGCAAAATCGAACGATTTCACCGTACGCTCAAAGACTCCATTCGATCCGTCTGCGACAAGCGAAATTGGTATGATTCACTTCCATTAGTTCTGGACAGAGGCTATTTCAATTCGGCACAGAGGCTAGTTCAATTCGGGACAGAGGCTATTCTGCCGCCCAACTTCTGTATGGTACTGAACTGACTTTACCTGGTGACCATTTTCATCAAACATCGGCACTGGAAAACAGCCCAGCATTTATCGATGATCTTTTCGCTAAGACCGCTGCATTCCGTCCCGTAAAACGTCATCATAATCGTCGTCACCACGTTCCAGACTATTCGTCTACCGACTACGCGTATCTTCGAAAGCTTATCGTACACTCGTCACTCGAACGTCCGTATGCTGATCCGTATCGCGTCTTGGCAAAAGACGATAAAACACTTACACTCCTGATCAATGGAAAAACAAACAAAATTTCCTCTGATCGAACTAAACCTGCTTTTGTGTGGCCAGCCGATCATCCGTGATGTGCAATCTATCACTGTGAAGCCACGCAAGCGCGTTAAATTTCAAACTACGCCTACAATTTTCACGTACAGCTCCGCTTAAAAGGAGGAGGGTCATGTCTATAAAGCTTAAAAATAGAGAGTCTTTAAAAAGTTTTATTCTTTTTATCTTGAGATCTGATACACCGTAAGCTTTGACATGTAATTATATATAGCCTACATAAAGTCAAACATCGAAGCTGAGGCTTTTACCACTTAGCTTCTAATCTAATCTAATCAATAGCTTCTAAACGGGGAACAGGGGGGTACTGGGGGTACAGGGGATACAGGGGGTACTGGGGGTACTAGGGGTACAGGGGGTACTGGGGGATCAGGAGGGTAATGGGGGATCAGGGGTTACTGGGGGTACTGTGGGGTACAGTGGGTACTGGGGGTACTATTTGTACAGGGGGTACCGGGGAACGGGGTACAGAGGGTACAGGGGGTACTGGGGGTACCGGGGGTACTGGGGGTACAGGGGGTACTGGGGGTACCGGGGGTACCGGGGGTATATATCGCTAGTAAGGAAGACACCATAGGACAGGCAGTGGGAAAGGTTAAAAGGTAATTCCCTTCCGGAGTGCTGGTCGAAAAGCGGACACTATACTACTGTTCTGGAATTTGTTTCATTCAACCCCAAATACCAAAATATCAAAAAAGCTTAAATGTATGTCAAAGTCGAAAGTCGCAAATTAACTGGTTGTAGTCCTGTTATTAACACCAGAGCATAATATAGGAGTGTGTCCTCTCGCAAATCAGGCCCTAGTGACCCCCCTCCCGCAAATCAGTGCCTGGTCGGAATGGGGAACTCTCACTCTCTATGCTTTTGTGGAAAAGCTCAAAACACAAGCTCTGCGTGCGCGAATTTTGTGTCTGCTTCGAGCTTTAGAGCACAGGCATAGAGCGTGAATTTCTTTGGGGTGATGGATCTAATTTCGGGGGACGGGGTCAGTCGTTAGCGAACAGAGCATAGTTTTTGCTCTGATAATAGAGAATGTACCAAGTGACATCCTCTTATATTATGTACTCTTGATATTAACTACTGACTGACATTGTGTAGCACATAGGAGACAGGAGAACAGGTATTGACTTTGTGCTATAAGTTTATTTCTGACTAACACTTATACAACTTAAACCCAATCGGAAGACACAATCTCCATTGAGTTTTAAAACATTTTCTATTTTTCGTGTAAATCATCTAGTAACCTCTACAGTTAAACCAATTTTGCTTCAGGGTCCCTGACCTGCAATCAGTACGAGTTCCACTGCAATCAAAGTAATTTCGGACCGAAGTGTATTCCCTCCTATCAGGTCTGCGACCGGTTCATTCACTGCGGTCATGGGGAGGATGAAACTCCATCCGTTTGTGGTGGTCCGTTGCCTCAGTGTAGAAAAGATCATTTTCAGTGTCGGAACGGTCGATGTATTTTGAGTGTTCTGGTGTGCGACGGAGAGAAGAACTGCAATGATGGCTCTGATGAAGTTGACTGTGTGCAGTAAACTGTGATACTATTAAATGACAGTAAATTAGTGACAGTAAATATTGTGAATAAAAAATGTTAGTGCCATCAATTCAGCTTATTAGATTTTATACGTTCAATGGACACAATTGCTAAGGTGATGCTCAAGTATTACGTACATATACAGGACCGAGTACACTTGTGCTACTCCTATCTTTTCCCAAAGTTTATAATAGGGCGGCTGAGACACCTAGCTTTTCCTAGTGTTTTAAGCTTGCAATATGCTAGGCACATTAAGGCCGAAATCTCGTGGGAGGAACGGTTAAGGATATGAATTATTATAGTTCAAATGAATTACACACACATGGTTAGCAACGGTTAGTGGCACCCTTACTAGGCCGAAAGTCTCACAGGTTTAAAGATTAGGGAGACTCTCACCTTCATCCTATTATAAACTTTTGCTATGTAGCTTTACATATCTCAACAACCACCATTGTGGCGGCTGAAGACGAAATAACAGCAAATAATTGAACAAATCGGATGGTACAGCGCACGGTGGGACTAGGTAAGATCAGACCGGGATCTTATCTCAAAATTAATGTTTTAGTATTTTCATTTTCAAACGTAGCAACAAACGTGTTTGAGCACGGCAGTCCCTTATTTTATCGCAAGGTGAACGCAAAGCGACGAATTCCAGTTAATAGGCATTGATAAAATGTGCAGTTTGACTGTGTATCGATTGAGTAGAATATACTAAAATTGTCCGAAAGATTTAGCAGTAATTTTCAAATAATTGATTTCCCCGAAAATGGCCATTTTTGGCCCAAACTCGTTTTTGGCTTATACTGATGTATCCGCAGAGACGCCTCAAAGGTTGCAAAAGCAGAAATGTTAATTTTTGGTGTTCTCTTTACAGCCATACCAACCAATCCGGCGTATCGACTACGTGCTGAGAGAATAATGGTAAAAACCAAAATTTTCACCTTTTTCACATAAAGAGCACCACAATAATGTAATTGGAAAGATTCATTCACTGTTATAAAAAATTTTTAGCTTGTAAGGTGAAATTCACACAGAGCGATACCCTAACCTTAAACATCTATTTCGCAAAATTGCGGAAACATCCCAAATTTTTGGTTGTGCATGATATAGAGGGCATAGGTGCCGAGAGAAATTTTTGGGTCTGGCATTACGACTTTTAATGCTCCGAATACCAGCCATAAGCCTTAAAATGATATAAAAATCATCATTAAAGTGCGAAAATTAAGTAAACTACAGTCTTTCAAAATTGGCTGCAAATACCCAATCCAGCACTTTTTTTCGGCCACCTCACCCCAGTTGGTATTCCGGTTAGGAATAGTGTCAGCATATTTTCCAATTTTGTCTAGGGTGAGGGGATGCTGACACTGAATAACTGCATAAGCAATTATCCGAGGTGTTCTCCAAGGCTATCAGTACGTCCGTCACTTTCACCGTGTTGGAGGTACCGTGATAGCTCCACCAGGAAGGCGGCCATCCCTTGCACATTCTCGGTTAATCGCCCAAGGGGGGATGTCTAATCCAGCACTTTAAGCCGGGTTAGCAATATTTTAACTTTCTACTTAGATTTATCTTCCTATACGTAGTACATAACAGGTTTAGTAAAAATTTTCAACAGGGGTTCTTACGTATAAAGTTTTATAATCCGCGGAAAAGTTTTATAATCCGGAAAAGTTTTATAGTCCGTTATGAATGAGCAACGTTTGGTATGAGAAATCACTTGAGTTGACAGTCGGTCATTCGTTTAATCTTCCTGCCAAAGTGCTCAAACCTTAAATCCTAAACCTTAAAATATAAACCTAAAGTGTACTGCACTAGTGCACTGTGAACCGAGATCAAGTAGATTTAAGAAACTTCTTCACCGTTTGCCAAGTTGTGAGATGATTATCTAAGTCAGCAAATTAATGCTGTTCATTGGTTGACAATTCTCTAAGCTAGCCACTAGCCAGTCATTTGTCTACAATTTATAGGAGATTCTCAAACTTGAGGCTTGAAGCATTTGTTGTCATCCAAGTTTAAAGTGTTAAAGCTTTAGTAATTTTTTATGGGACATAATCACTATTGAAATGTAAAAATTGAAAAAAATGGGATACCAAAAAGGGTTCAACTCTGCTAACCGACATCCCAGCTAATACTTTTGTAAATCAACTGCAACAACTTTCATAATTTGTGCAGCATCTACTGGGAATTAAAGAACTTATGTACATAGCTTGGAATAGCAAGGTGAAGGTAATTATATTTGATAATACCAAGAGTACATAATATAAGAGTGTGTCACTAGGCACACTCTCTGTTATCACAGAAAAAACTATGCTCTGCTCGCTAACGTCCCACCCCCCTCCCGCAAATTAGACACTTCACTTCAAAGAATTTTGTGCGCTATGTTTGTTTTCTAAAGCTCGAAGCAGGCACAAAGTCCGCGCACGCACTGCTTGTGTTTTCGAGCTTAAGCACATAAACATAGAGCGAGTGAGCGTACCCCCGTTTCGACTAGGTACTGATTTGCGGGGGGGGGTCACTAGGGTCTGATTTGCGGGGGGGGGTGGGCCGTTGGCGAGCAGAGCATAGTTTTTGCTCTGATAACATAGAGTGGCACACTAGGCACACTCTTATATTATGTACTCTTGATAATACTACCAGTCTGGCGTCAAATACTAAGTCGTTTCATTGCAAAATGCCTCAGCTGAAGACCTTAACCTTTTCAACACTTTTGTTGAAGTTTTGTAGCTCCTTAGATTTTGTAGCTCCTTAGATTTCCTAAATTTTAAGTAATAGCAATAGCAAACCCAGAAAATTTTTCTTTGTTACTCTGAATACGTCCTTACTAAGAACCCGTTGCATAAGTGCTGTAAGCATTTCGCCCCCTGCCAAATGATCTCATCCAACTGCTTAAGGTTGTGCAATTTGGTGATTAAATTGGACAGCTGTTACGGTTTTTTGCTTTTTAGTCTGTTAGAAATAACCATCTAATGACATGCATCCAAGCCATTACTACTTGCATAGGTCACTCGCTCTAGATAGGCTTGTTCAGTTGATAGTACTTAGAAATGAAGCAGACTTTAGACTTAAAGAACAAAGATATAAAAATTAGTAAGCAACAAGTCAATCTGATAAGCAGTAACCAATACGTTGGTGAGAAGCTGTGCCGAGCTTGAAATGTTGACCTGACAGCACTGGAAGAGCAATTTTTAATATGACGGAAACCACTTACTATTACCTATAGTCATTAGCGTTTTTTTTCAAAATTTCATAATAGCGTTGTCGGAAATTCAATGGAAAATGCATTAAGCGCTTACGTAGATTCATGACTACAATGCTAATTCTTCTATATGGTAAACCAACCTGTCGCCTTAACTGGTATATTACTGCTACTACTGCACTACTAAACTACCGTTCAAAGCAACAACTAAAGCCAAATATAGACACCACTTGAATATCCTTTGATTACGAAATTTTCAAAGTTTTAGGTTTTATCCGAATATCGGAATATTGCCGTTATTCGGCATGAACACGTAAACCACATATGAAAAAATCTAGTTTACGCCACACATGAACAACATAATTTTGTAATTAACTTAAAATATTTATCCTATACGAAACTTCAGGACTTGACATGTTACGTTAATAATTATCACGATAGTCATAATAATTCATTATTAATAAAAAATTATCAGTTGTCACAACTCGTAAATTTTCTCACGCTTATGTTTACTTTTTATCTGCAAAACAAATAATGAGTATATGGCATTGTAGTGTGAAAGGTTGAAATCAGGATCTGAAAGATGTGAAGAAAAGGGTCCAGGGCGGGGATCGAACCGCCGAGCTTTGGTTTAAGGTGCTGGTATCCTTTTGTGCAGTGCTTTTGGTGGTGATTTTTTGAAACGCCATAACTTTCGCAATTTTGGGAGTTGCAAAGAGCTTTATTCATCGTTTTAAAGCTTATTATCTGTACATTCACATGAGCATACGAAACGGGCAAAATTAGCAAAAATAGCAGAAATTTTCTGACAAGCTGACATCTAACAGGATGAATATAGACCAAACGTTTTTGAACATCGATTTCTCAAAACTGAAGAATCGGCCAAAAGTTCTTTGTGTGCCACGATATGAAGGACATATGGGCCGAGGGACGTTTTTTTTGGATTTGGCTCAGCAGGTCTTAACGTTCGAGAAAATCGGCCAAATGCACAGTAACACGAAATTTCGCAACTTCGCATTGAGTTTTCCTGCTACTCAATATGTCTTAGCCCAAACCAAGAAAAACGTCCCTCCGCAGAAGTGCGAATTTCGGTTTTGCCAAAAATCTCCGGAATCCGTTGAGTAGTTTTTGAGAAATCGATGTTCGAAACAAAATAATCGCAGTTTTGCCAAAATGGTTTCTCGGCCAAATCTCTAGCTGAAACCAATAAAGTCCAGCTAATAGGCATTCATAAAATGTGCATTTGGGCGATGTATCGATTGAGTATAACTAAGCCAATTTTGTCCTTAGCATGTGGCAGTAATTTCGGAAAAACTTATTTCCTCGAAAATGGCCATTTTTTGACCCTAATAACAGTTTTTTTGCTTATACTGACTTAACCACTGGAGATAGCTCAAAGGTTGTAAGAGCAAAAATGTTCATTTTCGAGTCTTCTTCCCAGCCATACCATCCAATCTTGTGTCTTGTCTACCTACTCTTAAGGCCAAAAACCAAAACTTTCTTATCTTTTGGCCTAAAAATACGGGACTGGTCCTAAAATGTTAAAGAGCACGGAAATAGGTTATTTCGTAAGTTTTAGCCTTTTGCGTAAAGGATTAAAGCCGTAGGAGTCAAAAATACCCGAAAGGAAACCAGCACCTTAAGAAGTAGAACGCTCTACCACTGCGCCACATCCCCGGACGTTGAGACTAGGTTATAACGCTGATTTCAACCTTTCTGGGTTGCTGATATTTAACATACTCCCCTTGCTAATTGAAATTCGGCCTCGAATTACCAGGAATTGCAGGTCGGGTCCTCAAATCCAAGTACCATGTGGTCTAAGGGCGGCTCCCCGGCTGCCTCCTAACCCGAGACCATATTATACTTTCTTCTTCAAAGCCGGGAGCCTTTATATCACACAAGAACCATTAACCATCATATTAACCCTTAGCACCACGAGGACCACCATATACCAAACCAATTATCTCAAGGACCTGCAATTCCACAATTCCCAGGCATCACAAACTACTTCATCTCGTCAGAGCGGTAAGGACACGGCACGGTCGCCAAATGTGAAAGGTTGAAATCAGTATCTGAAAGATGTGAAGAAAAGTGTCCAGGGCGGGGATCGAACCGCCGAGCTTTGGTTTAAGAAGTAGAACGCTCTACCACTGCGCCACGTCCCCGGACGTTCAGACTAGGTTATTACGCTGATTTCAACCTTTCTGGGTTGCTGATATTTAACAGTAGTATAGGCAATAGCAGAAGACTCTACTACCCCTCCTCCAGTTTTATTTCATGAAGCGTTTCGTGATTTCCCCTTTAAAACCCCTTAAAAGTTCATGTAGAACCCGCAAACTTCGATTAAAATTAGTTAATATTGTTATTTATTCATTTACTGGAGTGTCTGGTATTTGTGATGAGTTTGCGGATGCGAAAACGTATATTTTGTGATGTAGTGCTATTTTCCTGGTTAATTTTCGTGAAACTATCAAACTTATTCATTTCCTTAAATAAACGTAAAGATGACACTACATGGAAATGTCTTTATTTTTGGCTTGTAGAAGATTCAACATAAAAATTTACTTATATCAATTCATATTTCGCAATGCAATCTCTCCATTAAAGCCTGGTTCACACTGGTGTCTTATGGCTTATGTCTTATGTCTTGTGTCTTAAGGCGTTCATACTGATGTTTTATGTCTTATGTCTTATGTCTTTTTGTCTTGACTTGGGCCAGGCTCAACTTTTGTCTTATGTCTTAAGAGATAAACCAAACACATTGCAGCTAGTCTAGTCATTGTCAAGTTGATTGGCTGAAAGATTCAAATGTGCTGCCCAAGACAAGAGACATGAGACAGCAGTGTGAACGGTTCTGTCTTAAGACATAAAACATAAGACATACGACATAACACAAAAGACAAAAGACATAAGACATAAGACAGCAGTGTGAACCAGGCTTAAAATTCGTTAGTCACACCACCTTCAGTTGGGTTTGAGTTTGACTCGTGTCGCGGTTTTTCTACGTCTTGGGGATCCAAGCTTCGCTTTTCCAATTTCACTTGGGCTCGACAAAATTGTACATAAATCTCTTTTCTGCTTCATTACTTTTCTTTATTTAACACAACTCATTATTTCCCCCTCCCTTTTTGGTGTTTCCATTTCCCAATTTCACACTTTTCTCCCCACTCTTGTTTTTCTGTTTTCCCACCCCAATTCCTTATTGGTAGCCAGTAAGTTCCTTGCTTTTGTTTGCTAACTCTAGTTTCCAGTCTGCCTTATCCTTTTGTATTTTGCAGTAAATTGTCAGTTGCCTAATTTAACTTTATTTAATTTATTTTAACGCTGAGCTAATTCTAATTTGTAGGTAAACGCTCGGGGGTTAGCCCGGAGTACTTTTAAGCGCGTTCTTAATCCAATCTCCGGCGTCCCCCAAAAATTCATACTCCCCAAACCTGGCGAGGACTGCCTGGGGTTAAAAGAGAGCCGCCTGGACAAAAATCTCAAGGGCAGTCAGGGCTTGTGTTACATTGCGCCAGTCCTCACGTAATTTGTAGTGGTGCTGTAGTTAAACTCCCTCACCTCACATATTACAGCATGGGGAAATATTGTCGGTAGTGTTAAGTTGAAGGAGCTTAGTGTCTTTCTGCGAGCACTGCAAGTTTTCCATGTGCTGTAATGGATTTTTGTATTGACTGCAAAATCTTAATCAGTTCTGTAGTATTCAGGCGGACGCACGGGCCCATGGTCGGAGAATCAGTCCATTAGTTTAGTAATTTGGAACAGAGGATGCATGCACTTACATGGGAACCAAGCTTACCGTCCTATAAGCGATACAGAGCACTTTCTGCAGCAGAGCTAATTGTTTGCTTGGAACATTTGGAAAGAAGCAGCTACAATTTGATTTGCAAGACAAAGTGATTTGGGAAGGAGAACTGTAGTAATACCAAGAGTACATAATACATAAGAGTATGGCAGCTGGCATACTCTATGTATTATAAGCGTGACACATCGTCTGCACGCTAACGGCTGAACCCCCCCCCCCCGCAAATTGGACCCTTCACTTCAAAAAACTTTGGCCGCTATGTTTGTGTTCTAAAGCTCGAAACAGACACAAAACTCGCGCACGCAGTGTTTGTGTTTTCGAGCTTTAGCACACAAGCATAGTGCGAGTGAGCGTACCCCCGTTTCGACTGGGTACCAATTTGGGGTCATTGGGGTCCAATTTGAGGGGTGGTTCAGCAGTTAGCGTGCAGAAGATGTGTCACTCTTATAATACATAAAATATGTCAGCTGTCATACTCTTATGTATTATGTACTTTTGTAATACGAAGAACAGAGAACTGTAGTACGAAATATTGATCCAAATTCAATTGCTACTTTTGCTCTTGGCAACACGTTGTGAAATATTCGTTAGAAATAATGTAAAATTT